>CM073608.1:12727500-12735000 GCA_037074985.1 Solanum bulbocastanum | reverse complement strand
TCCAGGAGAGTCATATAAGACTCGATCTTATTACGAAGAAATTCTGATGAGCACAGGGAGTGTAGATTTTCAGCACTTCAGCACAGGTAATACCCAAGAGAAGAGTTATAACTTTTCTAAATTCATTATTAAACAAATTATATCTGCTGAAGATTGGGGTATGTCAGCTATGAAGGAAAGACAGATAAGTTTTAATAATTCCAGAATGAATTTCACATATTGGGATTATATCCGAGCGTTTGATATAGCGTTGTATTACAACAATGACAAACATAAACATACTTGGTTTATAAAGGTATGTGCGAAGATATTCGCTAATATAATTCCTAACTGGTTTATAAATTGGTGGTCATACCACGGTCCTACTACGCAGATTTTGCCAAAATCATTTTTTAACTTATACAAAGAATGGACTAAAGTCTCTCCGGATCTTAATCGATTATATCATGAAGATCACATATGTTGGATAGAAAGAATAGATCAAATCTATTTTTTCATTGAATTTTCAATTCCATGGATTCATAAATGGACTCCCGAAGTAGGATTCAATGAGGAAAATATTCCTTGCTTATACAGAAATTACAAACTGTTGAAAATTAATCCTAAGACCAAACAATTAGTTGGTCAAGAGCTTATAGACTCTATTAAGGAAAAGATTGAAGAATATCAAACTAATCTTCCCAAGAAAATCATTGACGATAATTCAGTACGACATATTCTAGTAGGATTTCCGTTCAAGAAGGCGATAAAGAAAAGATGATTCAAGATTATCTGGAAGAAGTAAGAAAAAATTTGCTTCAGACTATAACTCAAATAGATAAATCATACACTTCGATGAGGAGTAAAGCCAGTAATGAGATGGACGATTCACAAAGGGCGGAGTCAGAACATATGTTGTCGGCCACCGACTTACTAGAAGCGGAAGATTTTTTGCTGCAAATGAAAGCCTTAGAAAAAGGCAAAAACGTGAAGGAAGCATAGACATGTGAAGACATGTGAAGACATGTGAAGAGCAGGCCCACTCAATAGTAAAAGAACTGTTGAAACAGTAGATACACTGTTTATGGACCCAGGTGAGGGCCCTCTTTGTACTGTACATAGATGCTTTGTGTTTCTTTTCTTTCCTATATATAGATGTGAGTTCATGTGGAGAAGGGCATCAGAAAAATTTCAGCTCTCTCTCTCTCTTGTTTTTCTCTTTGTTCCTTTGCTTTGTAAGTCTCTTTTGAGCACTGTTCCGATAATAATAAACGGTCAGTTTTGTTACTTTGGATTCTTGAAGACATCGTCCTTTATAAGGTATTTAGTTGTTCTTTTCTTTTAGTTTTATACTTAGTATGTTTCTCCTAGCCAGGACTATGTCCGGCTAAACGATTATCTATGTCGAATAACTAACTTCTCTCCTATATAAACTATGAACAGATCTAAGCTCTATTTAAATATAAAGGAATTTTAGTATGGCTTTTCAACTTGGTTCCGAGATCGAGGTACAGTCGAATTTAGTACTACTCTTATTGGCTTTGTCTTAGTGACTCCTCCTGGCAAGCCGTGGTTTTAGCCCGAAAGATGATTTTTGATAAGTAGAGCACTCTATACCCGGTCAAAATCACCAAGCACATGGGCTTAATAAGTAGTATGTATTAAATCATGACAGACCCTTTGCTCGGGTAAAAGATCTACCATGCAGTCTGAAAAACTAGGCCTAAATTCTTGTATATTTCGATTCTTTCGCAGGCGGACTACCGCTAGCTTAAGGATACTTGACTTGCTTGATCTATGACTGGGCGGACTACCGCCAGGTCCTTGATCCTGTATATTTTCTTTTACTTTAGCAGATTTCATCGAATCTTCAATGTTCATACTGAATAACTCTTATTGTAATGAGTCCATATGGCTCTGCTTCATTTTTATTGAAGCATTAATATTTCTAGTTACCGGATCTGTAACAAAAGAATATGTTATCTCATTATCCTTGTATTTTGCTGAAAAGCCTTTCGCATCGATTCCTGTAAAAGGATAAATTGCATTTATCAAAGGAGTTTCAAGTATAATTGGAGGGTTAAGTTGATTCTTAACCAGGAAGAAGAAGTGCGGTATGCAAACTTTATTCTAACAGATCTTCACATTAGATAACTTATACTCTATATCTAGAGCATGACCTGAAGCAGATTTCACTAAATGAGTTGTTTTTTGAAAGTATTTAGTCAGAACTAAACCTTCCTGAATACAGCTAACATCTGCACCACTATCAATCATTGCAATGTTATTAATTGAGAAATTATTATCAATTAAAATAGTACATTTAATATACCATTTATGAGCTGTAACAATCTACATCATTCCTAAAAAAGAAATCTTGTTTAGGATCAGAACTTTCAAGCTGAAGATTATCACTTTCAACCTGTTTTCCTTTATTTTTTGAAAACTGATATTCGTCAGTATTATTAATCTCAATCTGAGTAATATGATAATCACAAATCAACTGACTTTGTTTAAGAAATTTGATTTCCTTTTTCAAATTTTCAACCTCAATTTTTAAATCATCAAAAGAGGAATCTTTTCCAATAACATTAAGTCTTTTTGCAATACGATCCTCTACCACTTTTAAAGAGTGAGGACTTTCATAGTGAAAATCATTTAAATCAGTATTTCGTTTTTCAATAATTTTTGAAGAACTAGTTTCATTTGAAACAGCCAAATTAATAATTTTTTCACGAAGCCTATTATCAGTGACTTCTTTAAGAAGTTCAATCACATTATCAGAAGTTATTGTGTTTAAATTGAAATCTGGAAATTGGGATTGCAATTTGTAGATCTCGTCGTCTTCACAGGTGCAATCATTACCCTGAAAAGTAGTACAAGCATTAGTACGATTATTATCATCAGATTCAGAGGAATCAAATAATTCAATGTTAGAACCTCTATCTGATTCATAATCATCTTCGGAACCTGAAGTGTATAACATATTGTATATCTTGTCATAAGTGTCATTTTCAAGTTCCAAAGTTTTCAACTTGTGTAACTTGCAATTTGGAGCAATATGCCCAAGTTTACCACACTTGTAGCATTTTACTTTAGAGAGATCTCTCCCCGATCTATCTTTAGTAAATCTTTTAGATTTACGATGGATTTTTCTAGCCTCTCGATCATCCTTAGGTCTATGTCTTCGCTTAGATCTTCTCCTTCTGCCTAAAGAATCTTCGTCTTTTGACGATCTGTAGTAATTATCTTTCTTCGGTGTGGGATTTGGTAAACCAAATTGTTCACAGAAATCTCCCAACTGAGACCGTTCTTTTAGCTTATCCATCTTAAGATGTCTTGCCATTTTAAGTTCATTACACAGGTTTAATCCTTCTTGTGTACATACTCCTATAATTTTTCCGTAACTTAAAACGGCATAAGGTATATCAATCTGATTTCCTCTTAGAACTTTTCTAACTCGTTCTGCAAAAAGAGGAGGAAGTCCATCAATAAACTTAGCTTTCCAATATTGGAGCTTATTTTCGGGTAGTTCCATAACCCTACTAAGATAAGTATCTTTATACCATCTGAAATAAGCCAAAGTTTGACATCTCAAACCGTTTAGCATAGTTCTTACTGTTTCATGCTGGCTGGTAAATCTATCATTAAAATGTTCCAAAATAGTAAGGATAAGGGTATAAACCGCATCTTCTCTGTTTTTTACCAAAGCCATTCCTAGGTTATCAACTCCTTCATCGTCAGCTATTGCGTTAATGACCACAGCCTTCTCTTCTATGGTAAAATAATTATCCCACCATCCTCTGAGTTGACCTATAAAACCTGCAACAATCATCTTGCAAATCGTTCTATCAGTGTTTTTAACACTTTTACAAATAGTTGAATACATCATCATCCGATGTACCATAATAGTTAACTATCGATCGGTTAACCCATCTAAGTTCCATTCATAAATTTCGGATCCACTATAAGACGTATTTGTTTGATTCCAATCTCGTTCTTCGATCAAGACATCTTGAGGAGTAGGACGTGGATAGTAGTAGGTATTCATACTGGGTTTGGTAGCGTAGCTACTATTCTTCTTGGGATAACCCCCCTGAGTTTATTAACTTCTGAAGCATCACCTGGTATTTCAGTACTAGACGATAAATCCATAGGACCAACATTTAATCCAACAAACTTTTTAGCTGCAAGTTCTCCGATATCTAAATTAGAAAATTTTTCAGTTAGAAGATCCTCTAAGTTTTTTAAAGAAGTTGGTTTAAAATCAAAGATTTCAATTGGCCTTTGAATATGAGTAGAGACTACAGTAGGACTATCAGATGATTTTGAAGTTGAAGCAATATCAGTTTTTGCCTTAAACTCATTTTTGACTATATCAGTCTTAATATCCTTTATCAAAGTAGTTAAATCATCAAGTTTTTTGTCAAGAGAACTAATATGCTCCCCTAACACTTTAACATAAAGACTTAAATAATTATTTTGAGTAATCAATTTATTAATCTCGTTAATACTGATTGAGGCAATATCTTCCTCAATAAATTTTTGAAAAGCAGAAAAAGTAATACCAGTTTTATTTGGTAAAACAAATGTTGACTGAGGAGGATATATAGCTTTTAAAGATTACCACTCCCATCTTTATAAGTTCTTTCAATAACGTTAATATATAACGGTAAATAAGTGGTTATAAACCAAGGAACAAAATACATAATTAGATTATGCAAAGCACAAGTTTCATAAAATTCTTGTGAAATACAATTTAAATCGTCTTTGCTATAAGCTTCAAAGAACCAAGTTTTAAAACGATTCCATTTTTCATCAAAAAATTCTTTTTGAATATGTTTTCTTGCCAGTGAACCTGGACTAAAATCAATTTGGTGTGGAATCATTAAGAATCGTTTAAATCAAACTCCATTTCAGAAGCAGTAGGAATCTCCTTGTCAAATCCATCGTTGTTCACTTGTACTATATTCGTTTTTGGGTCGATTCTTACCTTTTCGACCATAGAGTTTCCATCGGAACCCAAAGTATGTAATGACACAGCACGATTTCAAGCTGGACCATAAATCGGATCAATCGGAGAAATATGGTGCATCGCAGGCAAAAGTCGACGACTAGACAAAGAATGTCTCATACTTACGGAAGACATAAGCCTGTTATCATTAAAGGACTGCCTATGAGGCGCATAGCTATTATCTGCAAATTGTATACTAATCCTTCCATCGGGATTTTGAGAAATATGAGAAAGATCAGAATTAGTAACAGCATCAATTAACTGATTTGGGGATATAACCGAATTTAGAGTCCACGAAGTAGGGAAATCTATTTCTTCCCACTTAATAGGTCTTCTAGTAGTGACCTTGGACCTTGCAAAATTAGTTTCCACCAAAATAGTTTGATTTGAAATATCATATATTTTACATTTAGGATTAAGAGTGGATAATAACTTAAAATAAATTTTGTACGATAAACAGATAAGTTCTGAACCCGGCGCATAGTTATAACCATGAGTTTTAACATTTAATGTTAGAGCATCAAGAATATTCGCATCAGTAAGAGATAGCTGCAAATTAGGTTGCGTATTAAAATAAACTGGTCCATAGGCCACTGTAGATTCAATCGAACCCATAAGAGACTGACGAAAATTTAAATTTCTAGCATCCTGAAGAGCAGATAGAAAAGTCTCAGGCAACCCTTTAAGTGTTAAAGGTTTAAAGGCAATTTGAACCATACTAATATGCAGAAAATTATATTGATTTTTATAAAAAATCACATCTCATTCATTTAACAAGCGAATAGTCTGTTCAGAAGAATTTAAAGCAAGAGACTGCTCAGTTGTTTTAATCAATTGTTTCGAAGAAAGTTTATCAAACCAACCATAATCATAAATAGTTTTTATAGGGACTTTGTGAATTGTCCACTTGTTTAACAAGTCAAGATTATGAGGTATATCTACCTCTTCTAGTCTAGTACTCTTAGTACTTGTATCTCCCAGATCCATAGGTGAAAAATTAAAATCTATGTTGAATAGTTCACCTCTTATCTCATATATATTCCATGAATAGTTCTTGGCTCTTCCATAAGAATTTGTAGAGGATGATATTCCTACTAAATCTCGGCTCTGTCAAATGAATGCAGAGTTAATAGATTTCTGCAAAAATGAGATTGATAATCTATTGCAAAAAGGTTTGATAAAACCTTCCAAGTCTCCTTGGTCTTGCACAACCTTCTATGTTAATAACGCGGCTGAAAGAGAACGAGGTGTTCCGCGGTTAGTGATTAACTATAAATCGTTGAATAAACACTTAAAGTGGATCAGGTATCCTATTCCTAATAAAAGGGATTTATTATCAAGATTATATGATGCCAATATATTTTCAAAATTCGATTTAAAATCAGGATATTGGCAAATACATATTTTTAAAGAACATTCTTATAGAACTGCTTTCAATGTCCCATTTAGACAATACGAATGGAATGTCATGCCTTTTAGTTTGAAAAACGCCCCTTCTGAATTTCAGAAAATTATGAATGATATATTTAACCCTTATATGGAATTTATTATCGTCTATATTAATGACATTTTAGTATTTTCTAAAACTTTTGAACTACATATCAAACACCTTGATATTTTCAAAAAGGTTGTAATTCAAAATGGCTTAGTTATTTCTAAACCAAAAATGAGTTTGTGTCAAACAGATGTTCAATTTCTAGGACATCAGATTTGTCAAGGGAAGATTACTCCCATTCAAAGAGCTATTGATTTTGCTGATAAATTTCCTGATGTCATTATAGATAGAACTCAACTACAGAGATTTCTGGGAAGTTTGAATTATATTTCTCTATTCTACAAACATCTTTCTAGAGATTTAGCTCCATTATATGACAGACTGAAGAAAGATAATAAGTCTCTTTGGGATAAGACTCTTACCAATTTGGTAAAGGACATTAAGCAAAGAGTGAAATCACTTCCTTGCTTAGCACTAGCCAACCCTACTTGGCAAAAAATTATTGAGACAAATGCGTCAAATATCGGTTATGGAGGAATTCTTAAACAGATTAATCCTTATGATAAGAAAGAGTATTTGATTAGATTTCATTCTGGGAAATGGAACGAAGCCCAGAAGAAATATGTGACGGTAGCACATGAAATGTTAACTATCGTTAAATGCGTTCTCAAATTTCAGGACGATTTATACAATCAAAAGTTTTTGATAAAAGCTGACGCTCAATCAGTCAAATTTATGTTTGACAAAGACTTTAAGCACGATGCTTCGAAATTAATTTTCGCTAGGTGGCAAGCACAATTAGCCCCTTTCGATTTTGATATTCAATCTAAGAAAGGAGTTGATAACTCTTTACCGGATTTTTTATCCAGAGAATATTTGTTGTAAAAATGAACTTCTTTTCTCCATTTTTTACTGATAAGACCTTAGTAACTATTCTAAAGGTTCTTCCTCTCAATCAAGATATGAAAGAGGAAATATTGTGGAAAATTATAGATGACATGCTTAGAGATGA
>CM073608.1:12672500-12722500 GCA_037074985.1 Solanum bulbocastanum | reverse complement strand
TATAAATAAAAATAAAGCTTTCAGTTTGTATAGGCCTTGGTGTTGGCCCTCGCTATAAAGGTATTTATTTATTCCTTTCTTTTTACTTTATTCTCTGATCTAGAGCCATGACTATGTCCGGCTAAAAGCTTCATATCTATGTCACATATCTAACTTCACTTTCATATATACTATGAAAGATCTAGACTTTATCTAAATATGAATAAATTTCTATATGGTTTCTTGACTTGGTTTTGAGATGGCTGGTACAGTCAGATTTGATGCAATACGTTATTGGCTTTGTTTTAATGACTCCGTCTAGCGAGACATGGTTTAAGGCCCATCAATGAGTTGAAAAGGGCGCCTTATATCCAGTTAGAACTGTTAGACACATGGGCTTAATAACAATACATATTCAAATCTCGACAGACCCCTTGCTTGGGTAAAAGGATTAGACATTCCATACAGTCATTAAACTATATAAAAATTTGTATGTATTTCGATATGAATTTCTTCCTTGAATTCGGATGTTGACAAGCTAGATTGAAGATGGCCGCGCGGACTACCGTCCATCTTCTGTTGTTGTTGTTATTGTTGTTGTTGTTGTCATCGTCGTTGTCGTCGTCTAAAAATTCTCAATCAAACATACCAGAGATTTTTGAATATACAAATATGTACCTTTAACTACAAAAATAAAAAAGTAATTTGGAAAAAAGATCTCAAATATATCTTAATTTTGACCGAAATTGTTGTAACAATCTCAAACTTTGGGCAGGACCTATTACTTCCATGCACTATTTAATAGTGTATTTTAAAGATATATAAGTTCCTACCTGGACAAGTTACTATTTATAATAATGCAAGATTTATGATGTTCACATAGGCACCTATATATCTTTAAAATACACATTTAAATAGTGTAGGGGGTAATAGGTCATGCCTAAAATTTGGGATTGTTACCGCATTTTGGGTCAAAGTTCGATTATATTTTGAACCCTTTACCCAAGTAATTTGCTCATCATGTTCACTATTTATAACTAATTGATTTACTTTTAAACAATAAGCTCTAACAGTTATATTAGTCAATTATTCATTTATTTTCAAGTAATATGTACTTATCACATGATATCATATACAAATAATAAAATTTAATGATGTATACCATTAATAAATATACTAATTTGATCACATTGATCACTAACAAACTAGATTAACCACTATAATGACTAATACATGTTTCTCATTAAGATAAACTCATCATTAAATAAAATATCCCCAAAAAAGAACTTAGTAAAATAAATAATAAGACCATTAATTTTAGGGGAAAATCTAATAAATAGCATTTTAACTATTTTGAGAAAAATCTAAAGAAAAAAGATTTTATTCACAATTTTTTTTTATCTATACATTAATTATCTTTTGACCGATTTCTCATTTTTTTTCTATAAATAGATTTCTTAAGTTTTAAACTAAACCACACCACTATTTCCATTACCATTTCACTTCCCTTTTCCAATATAACCAATGTTGATTACAACCACCGCGGTACCACCGCAAAATGAAAGAGAACTGATCAAACTCCAATTCTGTTCTTTGTTCGTTCTTTAGCCAATGTAGAAACTTTGATAAGTTACAAAAATGAGAAATAGAAAAGATTGATCGGAAAAAAAGTGGAAAACGAGTGCTAGGGGTAAAAGGTAGGAGAGGGACAATGAATAAGGTAGGAAACACATATTTTTATTAATAAATAATCCCTCATACACCAACTATTTCTATGCCTCTCACACCATAAAAAACTTCATTGTGTATGGTTACATGCTTCATCAATACTTTCCTTTAGAATCATATATGTAAGCTCTCTCACTAACATTATCATATCCTTCAAAATCCGAAGCACTACAAACATAATCATATTTCAAAATTGCAGAGATTTTTGAAATAATAAAATTTATTAGTTTCTATGTCTGCTGATGAAATGTGCTAGGAATTTTACCAACTAAATGCATATTTGCATGATTCTCAACATCGTAAAATGACAATGTCTCCAACTGACAGGAGATTTGTCTTCCAACTCCTGTCAGTTGGAGTCATGGCATTTTACGGTGTTGAAAATGATGCAATTATGCATTTAGTTGGTAAAATGCCAAGCACATTTCATATGCAGACATAGAAACTAATAAATGATATAATTTCAAAAATCTCCGTGATTTTGAAATTTGATTATGTTTGTAGTGCTTCGAATTTGAAGGATATGATAATGTTAGCGAGAGATTTTACATATATGGTTCTAAAGAAAAGTACTGATGAAGCATGTAACCATACACACTAAAAAATTTTATGGTGTGAGAGGCATAGAAATGAGTTGGTGTATGAGGGATTATTTTTTAATAAAAAATCGGTGGGTCCTACCTTATTCATTGTCCCTCTCCTACCTTTTACCCCTAGCCCGCTTTTTTTCACTTTCTTTCACATTAATCTTTTCTATTTATTGAATAGAGTAGTTTCTATCATTTACATTATTATTATTTTTTTTGGATAATTGAAACATAGATCATTTTTAATCTTTTATTATATTAAAGATATGAGAAGGAAAAATAAAGGAGGAAATTATTAGTGGATAGTAAAAATTATACTCACGAGATAAACGTATAGGTAGTCAATCAACTAAACTATTAAAATCTCTCATTTAATACATGCATATATGTTTGATTGATCAATTTTTCACTTAGCAAATCAAATTATTTATCATTTTTATATTAATAAAGTGAAAACATTTGGTTAATAAATCAATTTTTATATTATAACAAAGTA
Organism: Solanum bulbocastanum; assembly: GCA_037074985.1. Taxonomy (NCBI): domain Eukaryota; kingdom Viridiplantae; phylum Streptophyta; class Magnoliopsida; order Solanales; family Solanaceae; genus Solanum; species Solanum bulbocastanum. The sequence goes on along the minus strand of CM073608.1, from coordinate 12,719,710 downwards.
GATTATAGTAAATATTTGTATATAAAAAATTTCGCATCATGGTTAATATTTTTTATAGTATTATTCATCATAAACAAGATTAGATCTAATTATATGAAATAGTGTAGCATTTACATCATATTTCATAAAAGTTAAATTTAATCAAACTCAAAAAATGAGAAAATTGAAAAATAAGATTTTATTTTTTGATTTATAATACTATAAAAATTAATTTTAAAAAATTGATTCTATTAGTACTAAAAATAACCAGTTAGACATAAATACATGTACCAATGGGGAATTTTAATAGTAGCTTAGTTGATCGACTATATAAACTTTTATGTCGTAAGTAAAAATTTTATCCATCATGTAATTTTCTCTTTCATTTTTCATCTCATATTCTTGATAAAATAATTTTTAAATTTTTAAAATGACGTATCAATTATCAGAATCAGAAGATAAATATATTATAAATAATAGAAAGAATTGGGTAAATAAAATGCATAATAGAAAAAATTGATCAGAAAATTATGCAGATAACTACAAAAATAAAACGTGTAAGGAAAGAAAGGAATAAAAGGTAGGAGAGAGACAATGAATAAGGTAGGACCCTGTAATACCCTATATTAAAATAAGGGTATATATGTCATTTAGCTCATAATTTTCTTTCAAAAAAAAGGGCAAAAAAGCCCTAATAGAAGCAACAACAACACTGCAACAAAGAAAAGAAAAGAAAAGGGAGAATCTGGGAGAGGAAACGCAGTGATTAACTAGCATAGTTCAACGATTACAAGCAACAAGTGCTTATTGTAACTTATGGAGAAGAAAACCCAACCTGACTAAGCCAAAACTTTGAGGTATTATTTCATCCCTTAGTTATATATATATATATATATATATATATATATATATATATATATATATATATATATATATATATATATATATATATATATATATATATTCCTTATGGAATTGGGGCAAATGTTTCCCTACCAGTACGATTTTTACCTTGATCTTTAGTAGCTTCGCCATGAGAGAATCTTAATCTAGAAAATCTATTGTTGGTGCTGAAATATTGTAACCAGAGGCATTAATTTGGATGGTAAGGTGTGATTTGGAGACAAAGGAAGATGAATAAGTTATGTCTATTGGCTGAAGTTAGGAGATTAAGCATCAGATTAATCTTGACCTGAATAATTAGAATATAGTAGGTTGTTGAACAATTAGAAAGTCCAAAAGGGTTGGAGATATTTATCTAAGTCTATGAATTAGACGTAATGAGGAAGCTAACTCGAGATATATATGAATGTGATTATAGATTGACCAAAGGAATTCATACGAGTAATCGAGTGGCAAGCTTGGTAATTTGGCAAGAGTACTTTGAGTAGTAATCTTACCACAATTTGTATTTCACAAATTTCATGATTTTTACATGGTTTATAAAGTAAATGTGTTACCGACTGTTTTGAACCTGGATGTGGGACAAGTATTTTACTAGATATGATACTTAAAAGACTATTTGAGATGGTCTCATTCTTACAAGATATGATTACTGTTATTGAAAATGTTTTACACTTATTGAGAAATAGTATTTTGACAGGTGATTGTTAAACTTTGAAATGTTATGATCTGATAAGATTTAAATGCTCTATTCGATTTTGAAATGCTTTTATTGATTACAAGAAAAATATAAATGGGAGTAGACCTTGATGAATCCCGTAGCTAACGACGGGTTCATTAGACCTGGTGCACCTTGTAGTTACTGATTACTAATAAAGCCCTTGCTAGTGGGAAGGTAAAACTAGTATATTGTTATTGATATCCCTCAAGTAGGGATCTACTGATATAAATATTTAACTCCTTTATGAGGAGTTCACTGTTATTGGTTATTACTTAAAGAGAAGGACACATTGATTACATGATTCATCCTTAGAAACCTCCCAGCTACAAGATTTGATATGGAAATGTTCTTTTTCTGAGTTTACTATTAAGTATTTACATTGATTTTTGCTCATATGAGGCACATAAGATTGAACATTGTTATTTTTTTCTAAAAGAGCATTATTTCATCATTATGACTATTACACTAGCATGTTTCCTGACTTGTCCCTCATTAAAATGGTTGTGGTTAAGTATTATTACTCACTGAGCTAGCGTCTCACTCCTCGCTAATTATTTTTACAGAGAACACAGATGATATTGAAGAGGATTTCATTAACTAGCATGCGATTTGGTAGCATCTGGTGAGCCCTGCATTGCTTCGCGTGGCAAGAGAACTATTGATTTTTTATGTTTATCTAGTTTCTTTTACAAACTCTAAGAGTCTCTTCATTTGTCATTCCTTTTATTTGAGTCAAGATTAGTCCTTCGAATTGTAGTCAAGTGAGTAGTTTGGAAATTTTTCCGTAATTTGGAGATGAACTGGGTTTATTGCGTGACAATTAAATCATTGATGGATATTATGTTGTAGTCAATAGTTGTTATTTGTTGTGTTGTGAATTTCTGAGATTGGATAATTCAGGATAGGCCTTAAAACAAGGGAAACTCTGCCCGATTTTCTATATAATTCTGGTAAGGCTTGCTTTGGGATTGTCCCCCTCAGCGCCAATCACGTTCCTTAATTAGGTCGTGATAGACCCACACATTTTTAATTAAAAATAATGCCTCAACCCTCATATAAAACTCATGTCTATGCCTCTTACACCATAACATTTTTTCCATATACAATTGTTCATTTCCTCGTCTACTCCTGCAGATTTGGTAATGCTTTATATGTCTCAAGATATGGCTAATAAATCAATTGTTGATAAATTTATTTGTAAAATTATCAATTCATTTAGTACATTGACTAGAGATGCTTCAGAAGTATGCATTCTTTTAGTATTAGTGTTTTCTAAACTTCTGAAAATCGTTGTTGGGGTTGATGATGAGTTGTAATTGGTCAAATCAAACATTGGAAGATTGTGGGATTCTATGCGATACAATTATACATCTTGTAATTGGTCAACTATTTAGCACAAATAATCCCAGGCTTGGAAGCTCACCGATAACTTAGCTTCACTAGTCTTCGATATTTGAGAAGCAATGATCCTTCAGCTCTTAAACGCGAGCATCACCTCATAAGGATGTTGAAGAAGTTTCTTGTGATGACTCCAATGCATAATATTAATGAATAATCCTCTCAACATTTTCACATATTTTTCTCTTCATCGGTGCTTGCAGCTTTAGTAATGTTTCATCTATCTCTAGCTAAGAAACATGTTACTAATGAATCCATTCATAGATTCATCGATTCATTGATGAGTACTGATTTGCATATGAAGAGATACAGTGAATGTGCTCGATTGATATTAGTGTTCTATAAGCTACTGAGAAGAGCTGTTATGCTTGAGGATCCCTTGTATAGATTTTGTCGGCGTAGTACAAGGGATATAGTAAAGGTTGTTGGGATTGCAAAGTGCAAGAAGAATATTGCTAATGAATTGTTAGCATTGAATGATGCTTTTATGTTTGTTCGTGAGGATGTAGTTGTTGATTTATCCCACGAGTTAGAATTGAGTATGGCATTAGTTGATTCTACGAGGTTAGCACTAATGAGCATTGTGAATGATTTTATTGAGTATATGTGTTTGGTAAGGGCATTGTTGCAACAACCTTTCGACTCTAAAAGTGGTGAAACAGTGTATGACAGAGACTACATTGAAAGCTTGCATCATATTTTGTCTAACTTGCATATCATTTTATATGATTTGTTATATAAAACAAAGCGATACTTAAGCAAATTGGAAAATAAGATGTTGATTAATGAAGGCATGCTTATCGTATCATGGTGGTTTCAGTATTTGTAATATTGAAAGAGTTAAAAAACATTTCTAAGTTGTTTACGAAGGTCTTTTGGCAGAAGTTGAGTCAACAAAAACTTTCACTGTGCTTTCTAATCAGGGTATGTGCAGAGAGTTTTAATGACTATCAGTGGATCATTGAGAACAAGAAGGTAATAAATTTCAAAGTACGAAGACATTTCAGAATGAGGATGCTTGAAGAAGCTAGAGGTGGTAACAAGGAGGAGTCATATAAGATTCCGATCAATAGGTCCGAGTTGTTGGAGGTATCTTTTGAATATATTGTTGATAAGGATCCTGCATTACTGCGGGTGATTTGTTATAGCTATTCAAACATGAAGAATCTATTGGGCCTGGAGTGTCGAGAGAGTGGTTCTTCTTGATATGTTGAGAGATGTTCAATCTTCACAAATCTCTCTTTGTTGCTTGTCCCAATAATCGAAGAAGGTTTTTCCCAAATTTAGGTTACTTTTATCACCTTTATGCACAAATTTAAATCTAAAAAGTATTAACTTTAGTCATTTATATATATTTTTGGTTACAGCATCTAAGGTGGATCCATTAGACATCGAGTATGTCACCTTCTATGGTAGAATGATTGCAGTGTCATTAATGCATAAAATCCACATTGGAGTTGTACTTCATTGTGTGTTTTTCTTACAATTGGTTGGAGAGAGATTTTCATTGGTGGATATTCCAGATGCAGATCCCACCTTATATAGTAGGTGCAAGAAAATACTCAAGATGGATCCTGAGACAGTGGATCAAGATATACTTAACTTGACCTTGGCTTATATGCTAAAGAGTTGGGATCCATAAAAACAATCAAGTTTGTCTCAATGGGAAAGATATTGTTGTGAACAGTAAGAATAGAAAGAAGTATGTTAATCCCCTAATTCAACATCGTTTTGTCACTTCAATTGCTTCGCAGATAGCTAATTTTCTCAAGGTTTTTCTGATCTCACTACCTCAAGTATCAAGACTTCCTTCTTTCAGAGTTTATATCTTGAAGATATTGACAAAATGCTTGATGGAGTGGAATTGCTATTTCTATCAAAAATTGGAAAGCACATACATATTACAGTGGATACGAAGAAATCATGGTTTTGGAAGGTAGTCATATATTGTCACGATATTTAAACTTCACACTTTAACCCTCTCTTTCTAACACATATTTACTTTCTTTTTTTATTTGAGTGCAAATAGTTGAGTGTATGCCTACTTAGAAGAAAACGGCGCATCTTTTCTTATGGACTTCAATAAGATATCTACGTCTAGGGGTTTTCATTGTATAGATTCTAGACTTTGCATCTCTAAAACCTCAGAGTCTTGTCAACACTTGCCTTCTGCACAAACATGCTTCTACCAGTTGTGTGTACCTACTTATTGTGATAGGGTTGTAATGCAAAATTGACTCAATATGATCACCCAAGAACAAATTGGTTGCAACTTTGGTAACCTATGATCACACATAGTCCGTTTATACTGTTGTACTCAAGTGTAGAATATGTTTTCCAGTATAAAACTCTGACTTTCTTTATATAGAAGCTATGAATGTCATTCAATTTTAATTTCATCAAGCTCCAATATGTTTCACTTTTTTTGTGCACAACTTTCAATTTAATAAAATATTGATAACTACATTTCCTTGTGATCATTCAAAAGGCAAATTGAACATGAAAATCATAGGGAAAAAATTAAATTTCTAGATTTTCACTTTTAATGATAGAAAAATTTAATATAATAAGAGTTGAACATAACCTCAATTATAGTATGATACCCCATGTAGATTTTACAATAAAAAATTAAGATACTGGGGAAAATTGAGTTTATGGTCGATGAAACAAATAGGTGATAATCATTAGAATACCACCGAGTGGGAAATATATATAACTTCAAATGTTAGAAGAAATTTATATTCAAGTAAATATTGAAAAAAGAAGGAAAGATGTTAATAAAGCGCATGCTGAGTATATTCAGTGGCTGAAATTGCAAGTTCCACACTTCTTCAAAAAATTCAATGCAGATGGTTTGAAGAAGGTGATAAGAACACTAAATACACCCATAAAATGATAAGGGAAAAGAGAAAAAAGATGAATATACATATAATCAAGAACAACAGAGGAAAATGGATCAGCAAAGATGAAAAAATCTCCAAGGCAACAATTAAACATTTTTTGTAACATCCCGAAAACTAATAGGCTAAACTAGAGCTTGACGGGAGGGTTAGAGTAGTGAATAACTCCCATAGAGTTCTCATAGCATTCGCTTATAATAATAGCTTCTATTTTAGTATTCAGATGGCCCCGTATAAGGCGCTATATGGGTGTAGATGCAGGTACTCGATTGGTTGGTTTGAAGTAGGTGAACCAGCCTTGATTTGGCCAAATTCGATTCATGATGTTATAGAGAAAGTTCAGCTCATCAGAGATAAACTAAAGGCAGCTCAGAGTCGTCAGAAGTCATATGCAGATATGAGGAGAATGGACTTAGAGTTCGAAATCGATGATTGGATTTTCCTAAAGGTGTCACCTATGAAGGGGGTGATGAGATTTGGCAAGAAAAGGAAGCTCAATCCTAGATTTTTAGGTCCTTATAAAATCATAAAAAGGGTTGGTAATGTGGCTTATGAGTTAGAGTTTCCAGCAGAACCAGCAGCAGTTCATTCAGTCTTTCACATTTCCATCTTAAAGAAGTGTGTGGGTGATCCGACATTGATAGTACCATTAGCGAGTGTGGTTGTAAAGGATAGTCTCACTTATAAAGATGTGCCAGTTGAAATTCTTGACCATCAGGTTCGTAGGTTGAGAAATAAGGAAGTTGCTTCGGTAAATATTTTATGGAGGAGTCAGTCCGTAGAGGGAGGTACTTGGGAAATAGAAGCAGCAATGAGAGCCAAGCATCCTTACCTCTTTCCTTCCTATTCAGTTTCAGCTTGAGGTAATAGTTCCTCTCCAGTCTCTCAGTTTACTCTTGTGTAACTCAGTCTCAGTATCTTATTTCTTTCGGTTATCATAGCATTTCAGCATATTTACATGGTTCATGGAACTAAATTCAGTCATATATTAGTTTCTAGAAGTCACTTAGTAGGGATTTCAGCCCTTTCCCCCTAACCCGGCTTGCTTAGTCTTCATTCAAGGACGAATGTTCCCATAGGGGAGATATTGGAATATCTCAGAACCTAACAAATATTGAAAAATAGAAAATTGATGAACCATAGAGGGGTCCACGGGCCGTGAAAGGAACCATGACCCGTCACCCTCATCATGGTTTACACCAAGCCAAATATGGTGGACCACGAAGCCTTTCACGGGTTGTGGTCCCTCCGATGAGTCATGGGTTGGTTTGACGACCTGACCTAGTATCCCCAGCCCAAAGTGAAGAACCACGGTGGCCTTCACGGCTCGTGGTCCTTCACATGGTCAATAGAACTGATCGTGGATGGGCGTACCAAGAACCAGGAGACTCAAGCCAAGAACCATGATCCACTCAATAGGTTGTGGTCCCATCGAAGGTCTGTTAGTGGTCTCATGGCTGGCCCCTCGTCAACTTTAAGTCAGGATCATTTTGGTCTTTTCCCCTATGCATTGGGAAACAAATCTATGTCATTTCAGTCCTAACCTTCGTAGGGTTACTCAGTCTAATCCTAATAATCTAGTCAGAACCTACTTAAAACCCTCATTCCCCAAAAATCACCAAAACTTAGAGCAGAAAAAAGAAAAAAGAGGCGCCAATTTTCGAAGAACAAGCAGAGGTGTTCTTCAAGTTTCAGCCCCAAAATCTAAAGGATTTCTCCGGGAATTTCATCACCAGGTATGTGGGATTTCACTAGTTAATTCCTTTCATCCACTAGGTCCCTAGAATCCAGTTTGTTCCTTGATTCCACATAGCTTGTTTAGACCTAGGGTTTGTAAAATCTTGGAAAGATTTTGTGATTTCAGCAGCTATAGTATCCATAGTCTAAATAACATATTTTCTTGGAAACATTGTTTGTATAAAACTCAAAACCCTAGTTTGTGTAAATTCTCTTAGTTCATGAATTATACTTGCTAGGTCAGTTAAACAAAAAATCATGCTCCAAATTTTGAATGTCACATTCTCAATATATAAATGTTGCATTCTCAATTAGCATGTCAGTATTTTGAGCTATTCAGTATTTAGCGTATTTTAGCTTTAGATGTATTCAGTTAGGAGTAGACTTAGCACTGAGTTGTACTAGGGTTCAGCGTACCCTCATAGTCTAAGAACTATGTGCCCACATAGGATTTTAAGTCCCCTCTATTGGGCATTAGTATTAGTGATCACGCCACAATCATGCCTTTATACCCCTTGCAAGGTATATTGGGTCCTCTCGATGGGCGTATACATCAAACTCCACGTTTAGCTGATTGGTTTATATCGGTTAATAGTAGCTCCCACAGTCAGACTCTTAGTGCAATTACAAGGCTCTCAGTATATATATTTCAGTATTTAGTTCAGCATATACATTCATGATTAGTACTTGGTCATTCCATTCAATTAGTTCTTTTTAGTTATACTTTAGTGCATATGTATATCTTTGCATAGATTACATCATTGTTCAGTTATGTATTGTTCAACTTATATATCTTTTATTCAACTTAGTACATATATCATGCATGCTTAGTACATTCCAAGTACTGATGCATACATTGTTCTACATCATTTCATGATGTAGGTTCAGGTACTCAGCATCTAGATCACGTTTTGATCAACTCTCGATCTGCATTCAGCAGCTTTAATGGTGAGTCCTCATATTTCGATGACAATAGACTTGCTTTAATTTTAGTCATTACTTTTAGTTTCAGTTTTGTTAGATTTAGTTGGGGGGGGGGGGGGGGCATGTCCTAACAATTCAATTCAGTAGAGGTTTTTTGGACATAGTAGTCAATTTAACGTGAGTTGTTAAGTGGTTATTTCACTCTTCAATAAAATCCTTATGTTATGTAATATTATTATTTGGACTAGTTGAGCTTGTTCCTCTTCGAATATTAGTTGATTTAGCTTCAACTTAGTTCATTTTACTTAGCTATTTTCTATATGTTCATGATATGCCAGATTCAGGGTTAACTTAGGGTCACTCATGATCCTAGGTTCCATGTTTTGTCAAGAGGGTAAGCTCGGGGCGTGGCACTAGGTCCCGTGTTACATCTAGGAGTTATCCTCGGGGCATGATACATTATCATTCCTAATAACAATACTTTAATGTTATTGGCTATCGAAAACCAAAAAATTAAACCGACCGATTGGACACCCTACCAACCTAGTATGAGTAGATAGTATAACATATTATTATTATTGCTGCTTCTGTTGCTGCTGCTGCTGTCGCCGCCGCCGCTGCTGCTGTCGCCGCCGCCGCTGCTGCTGCTGTCGCCGCCACCGCTGCTACTGCTTGTTCTTGTTCTACTTCTTTTTCTTCTTCTTCTTCTTGTTCTTGTTCTTGTTGTTCTTGTTTCTTGTTGTTGTTGTTGTTGTTGTTGTTCTTGTTCTTGTTCTTGTTCCTGTTCCTGTTCCTGTTCCTGTTCTTGTTCTTGTTCCCGTTGTTGTTGTTGTTCTTGTTGTTGTTGTTGTTGTTGTTCTTGTTCTTCTTCTTGTTCTTGTTCTTGTTCTTGTTATTTGTTATTTGTTATTTGTTATTGTTATTGTTATTGTAATTCCTTTTAATCTTTAATAGACAACTAAAAATTCTCAATGAAACATACCAGAGATTTTTGAACATACAAATATATACCTTTAACTACAAAAAAAAAGTAATTTGGGAAAAAGATTTGAAATATATCTCAACTTTGATCAAAATTGTTGTAACAATTCAAACATTGGGCAAGACCCATTACTCCCCTGCATTATTTAATAGTGTATTTTAAAGATTTTTAAGTGCCCAGCTGGACAAGTTACTGCTTATAATAAATCAAGATTTATGATGTATGTGTGGGAACTTATATATTTTTAAAATACACTATTAAATTGTGCAAGGGGGTAATAGGTCATGCCCAAAATTGGGATTGTTACAACATTTTCGATCAAAGTTCAAATATATTTTGAACCCTTTACCCAAGTAATTTGCTCATCACGTTCACTATTTATAAAGTAATTGATTCACTTTTAAACAATAAGCTCTAACAATTATATTAGTCAATTATTCATTTATTTTCAAGTAATACGTACTTATTACATTATACATATACAAATAATACCATTTAATGATGTATATCATTCATAAATATACTAATTTGACCACTTTGATGACTAACAAATTAGTTTAACCACTATAATGACTAATACATGTTTCTCATTAAGATAAACTCATCATTAAATAAAATATCCTCAAAAAAGAACTTAGTAAAAGAAATAATATGACCATTAATTTTAGGGGAAAATCTAATAAATAACATTTTGACTATTTTGAGAAAAATCTAAAGAAAAAAAGATTTTATTCACAATTTCTTATCTATACATTAATTATCTTTTGACCTATTTCTCATTTTTTTCCCTATAAATATATTTCTTAAGTTTTAAACTAAACCACACCACAATTTTCATTACACCATTTCACTTCACTTTTCCAATATGACTAACGGTGATAACAACCACGTCGCTACCACCGCAAAATGAAAGAGAACTAATCAAACTCCAATTTTGCTCTTTGTTCGTTCTTTACCCAAAGCAGAAACTTAGAAAACAAAGAACAATGAAAAATAGAAAAGATTGATAGGAAAGAAGGTGAAAAAAGAGGGCTAGGGGTAAAAGGTAGGAGAGAGATATTGAATAAGGTAGAACCCACATAGTTTTCATTAAAAAATAATCCCTCATACACCAACTCATTTTTATGCCTCTCACACCATAAAATTTTTCATTGTGTATGGTTACATGCTTCATCAGTACTTTTCTTTAGAATCATATATGTAAACTCTCTAACTAACATTATCATATCATTCAAATCCGAAGCACTACAAATATAATCACATTTCAAAATCGCGGAGATTTTTGAAATTATTATCATTTATTAGTTTCTATGTCTGCAGATGAAATGTGCTTGGTATTTTACCAACTAAATGCGTAGTTGCATCATTCTCAACGCTATAAAATGTCAATGTCTCAAACTGACAGGAGTCAGTTGGAGACATTGGCATTTTACGGTATTGAGAATGATGCAATTATGTATTTAGTTGGTAAAATGACAAGCATATTTCATCTACAGACATACAAACTAATAAATGATATAATTTCAAAAATCTCCTCGATTTTGAAATTTGATTATGTTTGTAGCGCTTCATATTTGAAGGATATGATGATGTTAGTACGACAGTTTACATATATCATTAAGAAAAGTACTAATGAAACATGTAATCATACACAATGAAAATTTTATGGTGTGAGAGGCATAGAAACGAATTGGTGTATGAGGGATTCTTTATTAATAAAAAATCGGTCCTACTTTATTCATTGTCTCTCTCCTACCTTTTACCCTTACACCTTTTTTTCACTTTCTTTTCCATCAATCTTTTCTATTTATCGAATAGAGTAGTTTTTATCATTTACATATATATTTATTTTATTTGATAATTGACACATATTATTTTTAATTTTTTTGTTATATTAAAAATATGAGAAGGAAAAACTAAAGGAGGAAATTACTAGTGGATAGTAAAATTTTTACTCACGAGATAAACGTATAGGTAGTCAATCAATTAAACTATTAAAATCTCTCATTTGATACATGCATGTATGTTTGATTGATCGATTCTTCTCTTAGAAAATCAAATTATTTCTCATTGTTATATTAATAAAGAATAAATATTTGGTTAATAAATCAATTTTTATATTATAACAAAGTAGATTATAGTAAATATTTGTATACAAAAAAATTCGCATTATGGTTAATATTTTTTTATATGATTATTCATCATAAACTAGATTGTATCTAATTATATGAGTGTAGCATTTACATCATATTTTAGGTGTGTTTCCAGATATCATAGGAAAGATATTGGAATAATATTTCCAACGCCGCCGAGTTTGCGCGATTCCGAGTTTGTATGAGTGAGATATGCCTATTTGAAGTTGGGTTGTGCAAATAAGGAAAGTCTAATCTGGATTTTAGAAGGGCATTATGGTCTTTTCCATACCCCATGACTTAATTTCATATTTTGGTAATTAATTGGGGTCTAAATTGATAGGATTCAGTCTACGCTTTTGAAAACTAAGGTAGGGTTTAGAGAGAAGAGAAAAGGCTGATTTAGTGGACTCATGGAGTCCACATAGTGTACTTCGATGGATCTCCTTTTGGATCTTAGATTACCTAAATGGGCAATACACTTTCCAATATTTTCTAACTCAGAAGACGGACAAGAATGAGTCCAAAAACGCCTTCGGTGCATCACCGTGATGGTTTTGGCATCGCATTATGTTGCCCTTTCAACACTTTACCTTCTTTTCAACCTGCACTCACAACACACGTTATTGAAAGAAAAAAAAATAAAAGTAAAGACTTAGGTTGCCTCTCAAAGTGTCTTATTTAACGTCGTGGCACAACATAGTTCTCATTTCCTCAACATTTATTTTTGGGATTTGGAATGGTATCACTAGGCAACGTTCCCTTTTGCCTCAGATTGAGATGAGTGGATATTTGGCACATTCGGGTCTCCAGCTGCTTGACATATACCAAATGAGAGGTTACCATTTGATATAAAGTGGAGAAGTCATTTTTCATTTCGTTCAACACTTTCTCAGACCCTTGAACTTTGTTGAAAATCCTTGTGAGCATTTCCTCGGTTTGGTTTCCTTCTGGCCTAACTAGGTCCTTTGGTTGTTGACGATCATGGGAGGAACATATCTATCTTTGTCAGCCTCCCTATCTCTCCACTTTCCACATCGCCAATCTTTCCAACCATTATCTCTCTCCTAGTTCCACCCTTGGTTCCAATTAAACTAAAATTTTGTAAAATTCAAGAAGTAACAAGTAATCTAGGGGTGCGCGGATTGGAATTCAATGTCATATAGGGATAATTGTGTTGCTCTATAGTGATGAATATTCATGAATAGACTAGGTCATCTTCAATGAAAGTAATCTTTTTTCAATCTCATAGAACCCTTTCATAGAATCTTTTTTCGATTTCATCTATGTGTTATACTAAACAACTCAATACCTTACTCTATTCTCTCCTTCAATACAGAAATAGGGCAAATAGATCTGACCTATAACCTCTATTTTCAAGCAAGTTACACACATCAAACCTAAATTGCTAGTATCAGACTAATTTACCACTCTAGTCAATCTATTTCAAGCATTGACCGGAGATCGGAAGCAGGAATTAAGTTTGCAACCTTAACCCATAAGTTAACCTCATTCTAATTAGACTAAAATCATTAATAAATAGCAACAATACAAAGCATAACACAATATTAACTACATTAAATCAACACTCAACCCCATAATTGCACCCTTAGATCTTGGGGTTTTATCCATCCATCACTAAAAGCAAAGAAATTATACATTTCATGAAAGTAGCCAGGGTAATATGAAATTAAGCAATTACAAGCAAATCCACTTTAGATTCAACTTCAATTTATCAATATAAAGTAAAAAGTTGAAAACCCCTAAAACTAGAAAGTTTACTTCACAAGGTAAAGTGTTTTATCTTCTTCAATTGTTCACACATGAATCCCTACTCAAACTCCCTTCATTTCTCTCTTTTTTGGGATATTTATAATTTCTCCAAATTTTGGCCAAAAACTCATTGAGTGACCCATTGGGCGATGTTAGTCGAGCTCGCCGATCACGTTAGGCGAATCTCCTTTTTCTTTTCAGCACGTCTTTCTTCTGCTCTATGCTTCAGGTGCTTGAACCTTAATCAGTGAGCTCGTTCGAGTCTGCCTTCACATTCGGTGAATCTCCGAGTACAACCTTAGTTCGCCTTTTTAATCCTTCAATTTGTCTCCTTGCACTGACTCTCTTGGCGATGGTCACCATGTTCGCCTTTCTCATTTGGCGGGTTACTTTTCTGCTAAGAGTTCACTGACCTGACTCAATTAATATAAGTATTGTGCACTATCAATTTTAGCGAGGTCATACCCATTAGGCAATCCACTTTTCTTATTTGGCGATCAACGGTGTATAGTTTACACTTCTTTTTACATTTTTGGTCATTCTTTCAATCATTCATCCTTGCCTTGTCATTTAACCTTCATAGCTACAAATCATCAAAATATCATTTGAATAGGACATAATTAGGCATTGAGGACACTAATTGTTGAGTTCAATGGGCCTCAAATGAGTACAAAAACTACCACTCATCTGGATACCATGCATGGATAAGGTAATGGTCTAAACAAAGAAAGCCAAGACCGCATGATAGGGGAATAATCAGTCCATGCCCAAGATAATATCAAAAGCAAGCATATCCAATATGATAAGGTCAAGCAGTGTGTCATACCCCTAGATAGTCATTGAACCAGATCTAAGCACCTAATCCACTACTAAAGACTCAACTATGAGGGTCAAAACACTTAAAGGCACTGATAGATTCTCAGATCATAGACTGAACCGAGAATCATAATATACATAAGCATAAGATTATATAGAACCCACAAAAAATAAAGACGAGGAGGACTAATGGCATATAAGAATCATACATGTGTTTACAACTTTAATGCCTCAGTCTTCACCCTCGTTGGAGCTACATAAATGTTGTCATGTCTGCCTCTTAACAAGGCATCTGATCTATCTCCGGCCTTACCTCCTCTGGATCCTTCTCGAGCTCCTTAGTTACCGCTGCTCTATTGAATGTCCTTGGTGGGGGATGATTGTGCCTACTCCATAGACAACTCAACCAATTTCCACAGTAGTACCTCCAGCTATAGGGGTGTCCAATCGCACTTTGTCACGATTTAAAAACTCGAGTCATAATGAAAACTACCAAAACCCACGAGTAGGTAAGCCAACTCATATCCTAAAAAGACAAGTAACAAACATATTTGGGAGAAACACACACACACACATATGTGTGTGTGTGTTTGTGTGTGTACACATAAACATACATATAGACCCATACTTCTTCTTCACAAATAAAATAGATCACCCTAAGGTGACACATTCGGTCAAATGAATCCCTTACCTAAGAAATCTTAAAGATGAACACTGAGATCCTTAATCTCTGCAAGGGTCGTTCAGTAATGTGGAATAGAGATAGGATGAGTACCTGTATTAATATTGATAACACTCAAACTACTCTTCAAAACTAATAAACAGGAGCAAGTGGTCATCATCAATAAAAATACCCAAATAAGAATTGGTGCCGAATCCTACAAAGAATGGTATATCGCAGAAAAATCTATCTAAGAAATTTGGATTGTAAAGTCATTTATTTGTAACATTAAAAACAAGTACACGAACGATTCCACCAAATTTAATAAAAGGATTTGGTTATCAAAGGTCACAATTAACCAAGGACTTCAGAAAATCAAAGAAATAACAAGTAATATAGGGGTGCGGGAATTGGAAATCGATATCACATAGGGGTAATTGTGCTTCTCTATAGTGATGAACATTCATGAATAGGTTGGGCCAACTTCAATGACACTAATCTTCTTTCAACCAATTTGCTTCAAGTCTCATCTATGTTTTATACTAAACAACATAATACCTTGCTTTATTCTCTCTTTTAATGCAAAAATAGGGCAATTAGATCCAACCCATAACCTTTATGTTCAAGCAAGTTACAGATATCAAACCTAAAGTGTTAGTATCAGACTAATTACTCACTCTAATTAGTCTCTTTCGAGCATAAATCGAAGATTGGAAGTAGGAATTAAGTTTGCAATATTAAATCATAAGTGAACCCCAAGCTAATTGGCTCATATCCATATATGAACAGCAACAAAACAGAGCATAACACAATACCAGTACATTAAATCAACATCCAACCCCATAATTATACCCCTAGATCTTTGGGTTTTAGCCACCCATCACAAAGAGTAAAGAAATTATACCTTTCATGAAAGCAGTTATGAGTAACATGGAATTAAGCAATTACAAGCAAACCCACTTTAAATTCAACTTCAATTTATCAATTTCAAGAACAAAGTTGGAAACCCCTAAAAACTAATTTTTTTCTTCACAAAGTAGAGTGTTTCTCTCTCTAAGAGATTTATAACTCTCTAAATATTGTTTAGGACTAAGAATTTTCAAACTCTCACTTTGTCTCTTTTTTGGGCTATTTATAATTTCCTCAAAATTGTCCCAAAACTCAATGTGTGACCCATTGGGCGACGTTAGCCGGGCTCTCCGATCATGTTAGGGGAATCGTCAACTACTCTCTAACTCGCCTTTCTCTTGCTATAGGCTTCAAGTGTTTGAACCTTAGTCGATGAGCTAGTTCAAGTTTTCCTTTCACATTCGACGCATCATCGAGAACCACCTTTGTTCGCCTTTCTATCCTTCTAGTTTTATCCTTATATTGTCGCCTTCAGCGATGGTCACCATGTTCGCCTTTCTCATTCAGCAAGTAGCCATTTCCCTTTTTGTTCACCGACATGCCTCAATTAATTCAAGTGTTATGCATTGTCTATTTAGGCGAGGTCATATCTATTGGGAGATTCGCCCTTCTTTCTAGGTGATCAATAATGTGTAGTTTACACTTCTTTCCATATTTTTGGTCATTTTTTCAAACATTCATCCTTGTCTTGTCATTAAGCCTTTATAGCTGCAAATAATTAAAATATCATTAGAATGCGACATAATTAGGCATTGAGGGACACTAATTGTTGACATAAATATTCCTTAAATGAATGTAAATCTACCACTCATTAAATATAGAGGTGTATTATTAGATTTTTTGTTGTTGTTATGTTCTTATGAACCTTAGATACTATTTAATTCCTCCCTTTTGTATGTATTTGTTTTCCAAGCTCAGTCGGACTATGATGCCTACTAGGTACCTATTATTTTGGTACTCATGCTACTCTCTGCATTAATTTTCCTTATGCAATTCCAAACTCCAACCAACAACATTGATTCTTGTGCAGCAACAATGGTTTCCAAAGATAGAGGGGGAGCTAATGTTGCCCTAGTTTGAATCATCTCTGTCTGTATATAGTTCTTGGCTAGTATTTTGTATTTGAGACAAGTTTGTACTTATTTTTGCTTATTTTGGAACTTGTACTCTTTTAGTAGTTATGTACCTTCGTCCACTAGGCCGTGGGATTTGATCTTGTTCTATTGTATATTTATGTCATTTCCTTGTGTCCATGGTTTTTTTCCTGCTATTTTGTTATCTTATTGTTGTTTGTTGGATTCCACTCAATATGCATGTTACTTGTCATTTCGGGACATGGATTGGATTACCTATCGATAGGTTTTGGTAGGTGCCCTCCTAATTCGAGTTTTCAGGACGTGACAAAGTTGTTCATGGTGGTAGTGCTAGTGAAGTCTATCATAAAAGTTCCTGCATCTAGAATAGGAACTTTTATAGCTACCCTAGGGGTAATCCCTATTGTCGATGGCCCCTTGGGCCTTCCGATGGAGCTCCTCCATAGTACAGACATGATAAAAAACATCCAAGAAAGATCTGTATGTCGAATCCATAGACTCAGTCTCAACCCGTAATTGCAGCCACAATTCAACAAACTTTCTCCTTCTTTGAAGGTTGAACCATGGTAGAATGTATTGAGAGCTCATGAAATGCAGTCTCATACGCCGACAGGGTCATGGAGCTCTGCTCCAACCTAGAAAACTGGTCATGGAGTCGATCGCTAATTCTCTTCGGTATAAATCTGGCAAAGAAAGCCTCTAAAAACTCATCCCAAGACATAGGAGGTGGCCCTACTAGTGTACACTCTATATACGAACACCACCTAGATGGTCCATCAATCTAACACGCGGTAAATTCAGAACCTCTCGACTCTGATTACCCCAGGTGTACTCTCTCCCAACATGTTGCCAGAAAGTCATAGGTGTCGTCCACTACATCCCTAGAAAACCTCAGAGGATCCAGTCTCAAAACGCCGCAAGCATATTTTTCTTCCTTAACGACATAAGTCCTAGTACAATATTGTCTGAGTGGTGACAAGTGTTGGTGGCACCTCAACCTACGGTCCCACTACTACTAGTAGAACTTGTGGTGCGGGCATAGCTGAAGGTAGTATATGCACCAGGAAAATACATTCAGAGTGTAACATGAATATCAAAACATAGGTACCTAGTAGGCATCATAGGCCGACTGAGCTTGGAAAACAAATGCATAATGAAAGCAAGGAAATAAACAGTAACTAGAGTTAGATAAACCAAACAAATGTGGAAGGTCTATCTATACACCTCAATAATCTATAAGGATATAAGCAGTTAAGTAAAGCAACTATCTACAACTTAAATGACCCTTATAAGCCTAGAAAGTACACTCGTGCTCAAATGAAATGAAAATTATCCAAACGAACCACCATAAGCCCGATCCCGATGAATACATAGAAGAGCTAATGTTATTTATAACTAAGATTGATAACTGCTAGAATTGGAGAAACCAAAACCCGAACCTCAAACCAAGGTTAAGGTACCCCAAACTCCCTAATAGAACCATATTGTCAAGAACTGTGACTGGACCTCGTATCCTGGCTAGAAGAAGTGCACCCGGACCTCAAACCATGGCTAGACACTCCAAATAACTCCATAATCACATGTTCATCATCAAGTAGGAAGATATTGTAGAGCAAAACGAGCTTGAGAGTCACAAAGGACTCACTCCAACTCAAAACCCAAGACCCGATCCAGTGTAACCAACAAACCCCAAGATCACAACTGACAACACACCAGGCTGAAGCATAGGGAAGTTATGGATGAAACTCCAATAAGAACAGAGTTGTCATCGAGCTAAGAATCTGTGTTATAAGACTCAAGTTTGTTACATCAGTCTACAAGGAGGTAGAACCATCTGAAACGACGCGGGAGGATTTCTAAGGCATAATGGATCCAAAAAGAAACTCTAAGGCAATCATTAGCCTATGTCTAGGCTAAGGCCAAGAATAAGTCACAGAGGAGTGATGATTGGGAAAAAGCATGATCAATAATGGAGATTGCTTTTTCAAGTGAAGGAGTGATGATTAGGGAAAAAAAAACATGATCAACAACGAAGATTGCTTCATATTGAGTATTTTCTTACAGATTGAATTAATATTACTTCAATGATCCAACATTAGAGGAAAAATATAAGATGAAAAGGAAGTCTTTAGCCATGGACGATTTGATTGTTTAGGGGCTAAAAATCGGAGAAGAAGGAAATGTTTTGAATAGAAAAAATTAGTATTAAAAAGATAGAAGTGTCTAAAAGGGTGTGAATGATTTTCATACTTTGTTTTTGGGTCTGACCGAATTAGAGGTATTCAGATGCATTAAGTGACTAGATTTTAATAAAAACAACGGAGAATAACTTACAATGTCCGTAACTATTTGAATTGATACAAAACTATCCTCCATCAATCTTTAGACCCCCAGATACCCGTGACGTTTATCTTTTGTCTTTAAAAAAACCTTGATATAAACCCTTGGCTCATATTTTCCCTTATCTTTAATAACTATCCTAAAGTAAAATTAATAAATATTTATTTATTATGTTGCCTAATTTGATTGGTCCAAATTCAACCTTTCTCAAATAAACAATAAAACTACATATGATTCATATTTTAGCCCAATACACTTGAAAATAATATTGAAAAAATATTAGTTTTATGATATCTTCCTATTGACCTATTTTAAATCAGCCCCAATTTATTATAACCCAATTCATAACTGTGATCTAACCAAAATCCATACTAGCCCCATCTAATTGTCAATCTAAAAAAAGATTATTATTTTTATTAATATGAATTTTCTATCAATTATCCAATTGTCTTGCTCATTCTTTTTTTTTTTTAATTCTTTTTTGAAATTATTCTTAATTAGGATATCAAGAATTCAAATCTGAAATGAATTAACATATTCATATTCTTTTAACTTTTATTATTTTCATGGTTGATAAGGATAGGACAAAAAGTTATTTTCCGTCTTTTATTTTGAAAAATTGTAGTATACATACATAGTTGCTTGATTAAATCATTTCTATTTAACTAATTATTTATAAACGAATGTCACTACTGTTTTTCTCCTCTTTTCTCTTGTTTAATTTGTCACTAGCGAACTTAGCGCAGTATGTTTTTAAAATTTGAAAATGTTTTTTTAAAATTAAATTGAAACAAATGATAGAAATTTAGTTTGTTTAGAGCCACAATTTTTTTTAACATATAATCTTCCTAAAATTCAAATAACATGATTTTTGAAAAAAAATCTTCTATATCCGAACACCTACTTAAAAGGTGAAATAGTTATTTTAGGGATGTTGAAATTTTGAATGGACTTTGCATATTTAAAATTATATCTTGAATAAAGAATTTTGTAAGAATAATATTTTACATCATCTTTACTCGTTACGTTCTTTCTTCCCCTTGTTTGCTATCACATTAATTGCTCATTGAATTTCATTTTAAACACTATATAACCCATGAAAACCACATGCAATTAAAATAAATATTCAAAACAAACAAAGTAAGTACGGACACAATTAAAAAATAAAAAAGAAATATAAATATTGGCAAAGAATATAACACCATAATAACCTTTGAAAGTTATAGAACTTCAATATAATTTTCAAATATGTTTTGCTTATTTTCAACACAGGTTTTGCGCTTTTAAGTATAAGGCAGTGTTTAGATTGATATTTTTTATGTGGTTTATAAACGGAAGACATGGATCACTCAACTTTTGGCTTTTGATTTATTTCTTTAAATTCTTTCAATTAAGCATGTCTTGTATTTCTCAAACATTTTCAAAACTAAAAAATAATTTAAAAGCCAAAAACAACTTAAAATTAGTTAATTCAAATACCCATTCTAAACACACATTAAGTAACGTGACTTTTGAATTCTTAAATTAGTAATGGTTCCTTCCCTTATGATGCAATTATGGAGAGAATGGTTATGATGAAAGAAACAATTATAGCATTAATTTTCTGAATTGTGTTTTAGTTATAGCCTTAATTACTGAAAATGTAATGGCGTATTTTCTTTTATATTTAGGATACAAATTTTTTTTAAATTATAATGCAAGAAAAAACTTTAAAAACTGAGAAATTAGTCAAATATCTTGCTTGGTCTCTCTATATATTTCCCCTTTTAATTGAACAATATTAAATGTAAATAATTATTTTTAAAAAATTGATAGATTAACTTTATTTTTTGTACAATTAGTTTATGAAACATATAAAATGTTATTCAATTTTTAAAAAAAGGGGAAAAAATTGCAGTTCCTATTAAATTATAATAACTTATTTCTAGGAATACATAAATAAAAGGAAATAAAAAATAACAAATAAAGGAAAAGAAGGGATTTAAGGAAATTATATAAATAACATTAGTGATGAGATTAAGGTAAGAAATTAATAGCTGATGGTGATAGGAATTAAACATGGTCATTTTTAATATTTCATAAAATCTTAAGATAATATTTCCAGTCAATTAAAATTATAAAAAATGTCAAAAAAAAAAAATTGAGGCATAATTTATTTTTTTTTTTTGGAAGAGTAGCTTCATTTTTGAGGAATTATTATTATTATTATTATTATTATTATTATTATTATTATTATTATTATTATTATTATTATTATTATTATTATTATTATTATTATTATTATTGTTTAAAAAAAAATTAAAAAAAGAGGCAAATCAAATTCTATAAAATTGTTATGCAATTCTTATTAAGTGATAATTACTTATTTCTAGGATAAATAAATAATAAACAAAAACAAATAAAGGAAAAAAAAAAGTGATTTAAGGAAATAATATCGATAACATTAATGATGAGATGAAGGAAAGGAAGTAAAAGAAATTAATAGTCATAATAATGGTAGAAATTAAATATGATCATTTAATTTTAATATTTTATAAAATTTAAGGTAAATTTTCATTCTTTTAAAATTAGAAAAAATATCAAAAATTAAAATAAATATTGAGGCATAGTTATTTTTGGAAGAATAAAAATAAATCTTTAATAAAAGAGATGATTAAAAAAATAATAAATCAAATTTTCTAAAGATATATGTACAATTCTTAGCTATTTTGAGTTTTTGTAATTAACTCCCTCCCAAAAAAGAATGAAATTTTGAATATTGATGGAGGGCTCACACAACACTTGCTTTCGTGCAGAGTTGCTTGATAGGACTATTCTTTTGCACGAATTTTTAATCTGGTTAGTTGAGCTGGAAAAAAATATATTTAAAAAATTTCATAGTGGAAGACATATACAAATCCATTATTAAATGGATATAAAATTATAATTTGAAGGAAAAATAAATAACGCAAGGATTATTGAAAAAAAAGTGATTTAAGAAAATAATATAAATTACATTAATATGAGATTAAGGTAAGAAAGTAAAAGACACAAATAGAATCGATGATGAAATGAACCAAATATAATCATCTTTTCTTTTAAAATTAGAAAACAAATGCCGAAGGGAAACTGTAATTAAAAATAAATAAGAAAAAATAAAGCAAACTTTAATTAAAGGGACATAAAAAATTAAAAATGGATTTTTTGCTTATTCTCCTCCAATTTAATATGAATTCTATGTATAGATTGATTTTTCTCCAAATAATTTTTTTTATCCCTTGAAGCACTAATCACTCTTCCTATTAATTTTCTGCCAAATCAAAAAAGTTTCTCATAATATATATCTCCTTGTAGGATGAATTAACATTCTTTCAAAAAGTCTTTTATTTTAAAGAAAGACCTGTGTTACATGACATTGCTCCTTCTAATATCTTCACAAAAATCATAAGATACTTTCTCTTTCTCTTTTCTTAAAAAATTACAAAGCCTAGAAATTTATTGGACATTTCAACGTTGAAATTTGATATTCGTATATTCGTCATTATCATCACCACAACATCAGAAGAAGAATGAGAGGCAAAGTGAATGATTTCATTGTTGTTGATTACAAATACTCAAATATATTTATTTTATAGGTTAAACAAATATAAGTAGTCATGAAAAATGAAAAGTTTTTTTATCTTTTCATTTTCCATTTACTTAAATTTATATTAGTGTAATGGAAGTTTTTTTTATCTTTTCATCTTGCATTCACTTAAATGTATATTAGTGTAATGGAACTTTTAAAGAAACATGATTAATTGGGTAATGCATTTAAATACATTTAGTTTTTTTGAAAATCCAAATAAAAACAAAAAAAAGAAAGATAAAATTTTCAAAATAATGAGATAATAAATAAATAGGAATACTGGCCATAGAGAGATGCCACATCAAATTGTCTATATTCATCTTTATACATATATATATATATATATATATATATATATATATATATATATATATATAGATTAATTGAAAAAAATGTAAAATTTGAAATGGTGAACAAGATTCAAGAAGAAACACAAGTGAAAGAGAGAGAAAGTGAGTGGCGAGGGGAGGTGAGTGTAAGTAAATGGTTAATCTTTTTTTAATTTTTTTTTACTATAGAACTCAAAATCAGATCAATCATATGAGCCCATATATTAAGTAATTTCAAAGTATTTTAATTGATAAGGGCTTAAAATTCCCTTTAACTATTACATTTGGTATAAATTTACCCTTCATCCACCTTATGAGTGTGTGCCGTTAGAAATGAGGGTATTTTTTTGCCAAAAGGTTGACGACGTCGGAGGTATTTACGGACCACAAAGTGGATTGATGGTAGTTTTGTACCAATTCAAATAGTTGAAGGGCATTTTAGACCTTTCTCCATAAAATTAAATGCACTTAGGGGTTGTTTGGTAAAAATAAATAACGCAGAAATTAGTAATGTAGAGATTAATAGTGTAGGGATTAGTAATGCAAGGTGTATTTTTTTATCACATGTTTGGTTCATTGCTTATTCCCACCTTATCTTGTGTTCGGATTAAAACTCTACAAAAAGTTTCTTTCCAATTTTACCTTTGAATTATTATGAGATTTTTATTTTATGTAATCAAGTCAAGATAGATAATTTTTAGACAATATTATTTTTTATGACCTTCTAACTAAATAGGAGAAGAACAATTTTGTGGTCATGTTTGCTATTTTCTCACTTGAATTATTTGAGGGTAAATAATTGTCATATTAATTAATTAATCACTCAAAAAACATTAATTTTCAATTTAGAATAGATAGATCATCTACTTTTAACACCGAAAAGACGGTAAACAATAGTAAAGTCGAATAAATTATCTACATTTAAACATAAAAATTGCAACTTGTAGTTTTATTATGTATGTAATTTTATAAATTGTTCAAAATTCACAAACGTTAGGTGGTGATAAATTTGTTTATTCAATTAGTAAATATTAACCAACTCACATTCTAAATATTGTATTGATTTGTTGCATTTATTTAGCAACAAACAACTCTCTCTAAATAATAAAATTTGTAAGTTAATTAATTTAAATAAATTTACTAGTACAAATATAATCAAGAAAATAAATAAAAATAATTAAAATGATTTGAGAGATATTTGTCTTTACATAGATAATCTCATGGTATTAAATTCTAACTGTTACTAATACTATCAAATGCAAGTTATTAATAATACATCTTATAATACCATGTAGGGTGCATAACTAATCAATGGATCAAATATACTCAGGCTTAAAATTCCTTCTAAACACAGTACTAGATAATACCATATATAATATGTGGACTATTTCTCCTAATACTTTCTACCAAACACCCCCTTAATGATTTGAGATCTGAATCATTTAGATTCAGACATTCATTAAGTGCAAATACATGAGCCATAAATATATACCTATTAATTAGGCAAATTTAATGGAGAGGTGCTATTTTCTATTTTGTTATATTTTGCAAATTATCAATAATATTAGTAATTAGTTAATAAGATCAATAAGAATAATATCATCGAAAAAGGACAAAAAATACACTTGAACTATTTGAAAAGATTCAAATATACCCCGCTCATTCACGTATGGAGCCAAAAATTTCACTTTTTTAATTGGTCCATTTTTATCCTTAAAACTAACATTTTTTTTTAATTATTATTATTATTGTTATTTATTATGTGATATCTTTCTATTGAATATAAATAAATTCCATCCCATCAGATTTTTCCTTACCCACTCTCACCCAAATTTACATACCAAATTAAAATACCCATAATCGACCAGAGTACAAATTGATGTTCGGGCTTCCGAAAAAGGCTACGGTCATAATCGGCACGTTTATTTGGATTTGATAGAGTAGAATAAGGTAGAATAAACCTTCATGAAATCGCCTACCGACGAGTCTTTTAATCAATTGCCGCCACATCGCTCTAACTAATCTCCACTAAGCTGCCTTGATCTCCTAGATCTTTGTGCCCATCGAAATCTTGATAATCTTGTAAAAAGACGCTAGAGAAGCATGAACAAGGTTAGAAGGCATCGCCAAGTACCTCAAAGTATATGTCGTGGTAGATTTGGTTTCAACAAAGTACATGAGCGCCGGCGGAAGCGACGGTCGTGTAGTAATCAGACTGTCGAAATCAGACAAAAAATTGTGATGAAATGAAATTATTGTCGTCAGAAAATATATTCAGTGGGTGAGGGATTTGGGTTAGGGGATGTGGATATGGATCTGGGCTATAGGAGAAACATGATGATTTGAAATTTAATTCTATGAAATAAAAGCACCATGTAATAAATAAAAACTAATCATAATTAGAAAAGAAAAAGTGTTAGTTTTAAGTGTGAAAGTTAACCAAAAAGATGAATCGAAGGGTATCTTTAGTCCAATAGGTGAATGAAGGATATATTTAAACATTTTCAAATAATCCATGGATATTTTTGGTCCTTTTCCGTAATACTATTGATCTAATAGTAATTCCCCAAGTAATTTTCCTATTAGATCAATCATTCCCTACTTCTTAGGGGGTGGAAAATGAGTTCCAAATACAGTTGTTAGGGCTTCGGGGTGTACGTGGACGGGTTGATTTGAGTTGTTCAAACATCAAATCAAATGAATGGTGTCAAATTTTTAAATCAATAAACCAAATTAGAAAAAGAAAATTCATATTTTTCAACCACTAGTTTTTCGATAAAATATTCATAAAAATATATTAATTAACTTGTGTTTAAATAATTTTTTAGTTCTATTAAAATACAACTATCTAAGGTGTTTAACACAAACTTTGAAATAAGTAATATTTTGTTCGATTTTGTACCCCTAATAACCGCTTCATCATTACCAACATAAGTTGTGGTGCAATGGTGAGACTCCTTCATCCTTAACCAAAGGTCTCGGGTTCAAGCCCTAGATATGAAAAAAAAATTTGTTGGAAGCGTTACCCTAGACTAAGGCCTACCGTGCGCGATCCAAATTTTCTTGTGGACTATGAAAACTATTGGGAAACCAAAAAAAAAAAAAACCACTACATCATTATTTCGGCGTAATAATTGAGACCAAAAACAGAGAAATTATTTTGATTGGATTTCTGCTAAATATGTAAATATTTTCTAACAACTAATTGTGATATTTATTTATTTTATAAAAAATACTGCTAAAAATGTCCTTCTAATTTTATTTAAGAGAAAATAATTGTTTTCGTCCTTGTGTTATTGTCTTATTTTGGTTTTGGTCCCTATGATATCTCACTAAGCATACTTAACCTTTAATTAATTAAAGTAAGTGATTTCAGTCCTTCTACTAACAATGAATATCAATTTAAACAGATCACTTACTGCTGTCAGGGGTAATTTTAGTATTACAATATATATATATATATATATATATATAAATAATAATATTTTTTGTTAGAGTTCACGTGAAATAACCCATTTCACCGTGAATTGCACTTCCCAAAGTAATGTCATTCATTTGGGAAAGTGAAGATTCAAAGTAAACCTCATTTCTCAAAATGATATCTCTTTCTCTCTTCCGTGTCTTGCTTAGCTTTAGAATGGCTGAACTCAACAAATTGTTGATGAAATTTTAGGAGAAAATTCAAGGCAGAGCTCATATCGGAAGGAATTTTACTCAGATTTTATCAAGTTTTGAGTTTTCTTCTCTATTTTTCAGTTTGAGCTAGAGGTATTTTTTTTCATCCCTCTTCGATCTTTTTTCTTACAAGCTTCGGTCCAGCCTTTTTGTTTCTTGAATTTTGTTGTTTTTATCTGAAATTACGATTAAGCTTTATGATAAATATTTTATCTGATTTGATATATGAAGATTTTGCTTACAAAAAATTGTACATGGTGTCATTAAATTCACCTGCCGTCTTTGGATTAGCAAAATTTTTCCCATGTTAACAGTGCTTTTCGTGACATTTCTGCCTTCCCAGTCCAAGGTATCTCCTTAGGACAACTTTAAGCATTTGGATAACTTTCTCTAGAAACTAAGATCTAAAACCAAAATGTTTGTATAAAGATAAATACACTCTTAATCATTTCTGCTTCACTTTTCGAACAAGGAGAAAACAAGTGGCAGCCTTAAGTGCTTGGGCTCTTAGAAATATAAGAAGTCATGGCTTTTGATCGTACAACAGCTTTGCAAATAGTAAAATGCACTTCAATTTGCCAACTATAGCTGTTAGCTTTTTCATATAAATCAAACGAACCATATAACACATGGAATGACTGATGTACAAAATCATGTGTCAGTCGCAAGAAAGTTGGAGTCAGCTATATGGGTCCTTGCTGTCTATGTTGCTTTTCCCTGAAATGGTCTAAATTTTGTTGCTTTGCCCTGAAACTGCAGATGTAGATGATGGTTGGAAGCACTAGTTGGTCACAACCATAGCGAATGATAGCAAAGTTTACATTTGAATCTCAATCTCCTTAAAGGTATGTCATTCTATTAGAGCTTAAATTTTTTATTCTCTACTAGAAATAATCTTTGTAGAATGAATTTAGTATTTGAAAATTGTGTTTACTGACCATATTTAAGCTAAGAAGCTTGTTCGTTATTGCCAAATATTTGATAATAGAATTTCTGGGGTTGGCAATTAAAGAAAGAAGATCCAATTGAACTTCCGCTAATTGAATTTGAGGTGATTGCCTCAGCAACAAATAACTCAAAGTAGAAAACAAACTCGGGGAAAGAGGATTTGGTTCAAATTTCTGAATGGTTAATTGAGATATGTATAAAGGAAATTAGCTAATTAGACATACCATTTTTAGCGTTGCTGCACGTTTCACTATTTTACAAGATACACTATCCTTAAATACAATATACATGTTTAAATTGATAGACTAAAGCAACTATGTAAACTAATCTTTTGAGAACTTAAATTTGATGCATAAATTTTAAATTAGTAACTTCAAATTCTCATGAGAATTCAATAATTGATTCTCTCGTCTTTCATAGATTTTATCCTTGTGGAACTCAATAAAAATTCTTTCTCGCGTCATATTAAAGAACTGTTATTAAGACCGACAATGGAAAAGTAACTATTTAAGTTGCATAAAGTTTCAAAAAAGAAAACAAAATCATCCATGAACATGCATAACTTCAAAGTCATAATGAAAGAACTAGATCTAAACTTGTGTATGTACTTTTTTATTTAAGGAACATTTTTTTTCTTGGCCCGTGGATCACTTCCCACCCTCTTTCTACTTTGAGAAAGTACTTCTTGTAATTTTGATATTGGTACGTATTGTGTTCCCATTCTTTGGAATGCTCACTAATTTCTTCTAAAATGAAAGCAGAACTTCTCAATTGCTCTTTTGGTACCCTTGGTTGGTTAAGCTGATTGACCTACAATATATATAAGAAAATAAGTCAGATAGTAAGTCGGATACAAGCAACATTAGTAGATAGTAAGTCGGATACAAGAAACATTAGTAGATAACAAGAAAGGTAATTACAATTTGTTCAGCTATAAAAGAATTGGACTGCATTGATGTCGCACTCTCAATAATGGTGCTTGAACCCTACAATAAAAAAAATTGTATCATTATCCTGGACTTGTTTGACTACTTCTGTTGCATTATTAAGTAGACAACAATAACTGAAAAGAACCAATTTATTTGACTACTTACTTCTGTTGCATTATTAGGTGTAGAAAGGCCTTCCTTTCCGACTTGTTGATGAATTTGTTGTTGTTGAACTTCAAAGTGGATTCTCCCCATAAGAATAGGGAACTTTCTACTATTGTGCCCTAATGTTCCACATGATCCACACTTCTTTTTTCTGCCTTTTCTTGATGCTTTTAACAAGGTAAGGTTTCTAGAATCTGATTCTTTTTTAGTTGTCTCATCAATCCCTCTCTTCCTTAGTTTTCTTGGTCTTCTTGGTTGTACTTTGTATAGTGGTGGCAATGGTGGTTCAATACCTGTCTTAGGCCATTGCTCAATGCTGACAATTGGCAGAATGGATGGACTGTAACTCTTCATGTACTGATCAACTGTATAACATTTATGAACATATATTTCAGGCTCATCCTTCTTAACCCATATAGCTGCAATAGCATGATTACAAGGTATTTCTGTTAAGTCCCATCTCCTACAAGAACATGTCTTCTCTTTAAGATCAACAGAGAATAGTCTAAGATAGATGTCCTCAATCTGGTAGTGGAATTGATCAGATTTAGTGGCAATACATTCAGCCGCTTTAGCCTTATTTTTTTCTAGCTTCAACATGATTTTGGGACAGATTCTCTGGCAATACTTCATCATTTTATCTCTGTTCTGTTGAAGTTTGGACATCATATAGATCCTAATTGACTCAATCATTGTCCAATTATACTTGTCTCTTACATGTAGAAGTACATTATTGAATGACTCACACAAATTGTTTAATAACACATCACATTTTGGAAAAGAAGAGAAAAAAGCCCTTGACCAGTGACTTGGTGGTTTATTAATAACCCATTCTGAAGCTTTTGAATCTATTTTTTCCATCTGTTTCATATACTTGGAGAATTCAGGTTCTGTAGTTGCCCTAGCAGCTTTCCATAGGATATCCTTCAGTTCTTGTCCTCCAAAACCTTCAGTTTTGAAATTATTGTGTAGATGTCTCACACAAAATTTGTGTGCAACATTTGGCATCATCTCATAAAATGCTGGAATTAAACCCTTTTGTTTATCAGAAATGAAAGTCCATGCGAAAGGGTTTTGTGATATTCCTAGGTCCTCATCAAGAAGCGTTAGAAACCACTTCCATGTTTCCTTTAATTCACCTTCTACAATTGCGAATGCAATAGGATATATGTTGTCGTTTCCATCAATGCCTGCTGCTGTTAATAGTTGACTCCCCTTTTGGTGCCCTTTCAAATGACATCCATCAACCCCTATTATTGGTCGACATCCGGCTAAAAAGCCCTGTTTGCAAGCTGCAAAACATATATAAAGTCTCAAAAATCTTTGTCTACCATTAACCATTGTTTTTGGATTTTCATCCAGCTTCAAAATACATGTAGTCCCTGGATTACTCCTCCTTAGCTCAGCACAGTAATCCCATAACATATCAAATTGCTCTTCTTTAGTTCCTGTAATTAGATCTAATGCCTTCCTCTTTGCCATATAAGCTTGGGTTCGAGTAATAGTACAATTATGAGTCCTCATCACATGAGTTTGGAATTCTTTTACTCCCCAACTTGGATTTATTCTAAATTCTTCTACGTACTTCTTAGCCAAAAATCCAGAGTCAATAGTCTTGTTATCTCTTTGTTTGCCACAAGAATGGTCAGGGCCTATTGTCTTGATCTTGAAAGGTTCATCTTGATTTGACTTTGATGCAAATATGAACCATTTGCAACTTGACACCTTACAAATGGCCCTCGACCTTGTACTTTCGTTCTTCTTAAACTTGATGTCTTTTTTTGGAACACAGCATGTACCTCAACTGCCTACTTGAATTCTTTGCTATTGCTGAAAATCATATTAAGTGTAAACTTAAATTTTGGATCCTTCAAATCCCTAGTTGGATTAAAAACAGTGGATCTTTTAAGATTTTCATCATCAGAATTTCCATGTAAACTCATTAATTCTTCATCTGATGTAGCACAATCATTTTCTTGAGTGTCATTGGGAAACATAGCCAACATGTTTGAGGCAACTCCAACCTCCATAGTTTTTTCTTTAACTTGATTTTCTTTGTTTCTCCCATTAAGGCCAACCCATTCTACAGTAGAGTCAACGATTTTTATCAAAAATCATATCATCTTCTTCCAAGGAATAATCAAAGTCATTAAATGACTCACATTCTTCACATGTGGCATCACTCTCATCACTTTTCTCCATTACATTCACATCTATCAAATCTTCTCCGCCTTGTAATGGGTTGCCCTCAGAATCAGCTACATCATAGTTCCATTGGTCCTCTTCCGTGTGCTCAACAAATATTTCAACTACTCTACTATCAGGTATTTCGTAGACAAGGTTATATATATCTAAATCAGTTGTCAAAAGTCTTATACTCGTCTCAAAATAAAGCCCAAACTTGAACCAAAATTTCACTTTTTTATCATTGACTTTAAACTTTTTCATACACTGCCTCATCTGAATAATGGAATTTTCATTTCCATTGCAATAGTCATAATAAGCTATATGTCCATTAACATAGTTCATCACTGGCTCAAACACCCACCAACCCTTATAGTGTAATTTAATGGTGTACATGTATGAATCTTCACCTTCATCTGTCGTGTAAAAGAAAAGTAGATTCTATTAGTGTTATAACAATAAACATCTCCAATAGAAAATGTAAATGATACAAATCCAACACAAAAATATGTAACCAATAATGAAAATCTAAATTAATTTTGAATTTGAATTATGCAAACTACAGTTCTTAAAAAGTTTACTTATGGTATTCTAATAAGTGGAACAAACACAAAATGTAATATGCCATACAAATTTAGAATATGCACTACAAATATTTAATTTTTATAGTTCTTATAAATTTTTTTAAAAAATGGATATTTATTCTTTATGTGAAATATTAGTTGTTGCGTTCTGTGACTCAACTTTTTTTTTCTTCAGATTTCCATATAATCAAAGATTTAGGCTATAAATAAATTAATTGAGTACTTACATGCCGGTGTGAATTGTAGACCATTCTTGCTTCGGAGTTTCATTGTGAAATTGAATGATATTGTTTTTCTTCAAGAAGTGTACTGAGTTGTTTTCTGTGTTGCAGGAGGAGTGTCTGGATTGTATTCTCATATAAATGGGAGGCAACTAAAGAGAAAAATTGTTCATCAACCAACAAACACACAAAGTAGTGTATGAGAGGATTGAATTCACATTCAAATTGAAGAAGGGAGTAGGGCTGGGATATGCTTCTGTATAAGAAAGGATGTTACGGGAGAAGTTATAAATATTTTGTAGCTTTAGGTTTTGTTCTCTGAATAGAAGTGTTTCTTGTTGTAATATCAAAATTACCCCTGACAGCAGTAAGTGATCTGTTTAAATTGATATTCACTGTTAGTAGAAGGATTGAAATCACTTACTTTAATTAATTAAAGGTTAAGTATGATTAGTGAGATATCATAGGGACCAAAACCAAAATAAGACAATAACACAGGGACAAAAACAATTATTTTCTCTTTATTTAATCATGTTACGTAAAGTTGCCTCAATCTTTATCTCCATCAAATTGTCTTAAAATTGGCCAAACTCCCTCTAACAAAATAGACTAAACAAATGATTATACTTTCTCTATTTTTTTTTTACTTATCTAATTTTGATTTTTTACTTTTCCTTTTCCGTTGTCATTTTTGATAATTTAAGAAAAGACAATATTTTTATGTCTATTATATCCTTAATTTATTTAGGAAGTAAATGTTACTTTCTCCGTCTAATAATAATTGTCTATTATATTATTTTGGGATGTCCAACAATAATTGTTTATTTTATGAAATTAACGAATAATTTTACTATTAGTTTCTAATTTAATCTCATAATTAATTATAGTCATTTTCTAATTATATTTTTCAAGACACGATATTTATTATATTCAAAATGTGATATAATAAAATTATCTTTTCTAATTATAATTTTTTAAGAAATTTGTAAACTCAATAGTACACAACTATTATTAGAAAAAAAAAAAATATTAATTATTATAAGTAAAAATGCACCTGAAATATTTGGCAGCAACCAACACGTTTCCAATCATTCAATTAAAATAAAGCTTAACAGGTAGTAATAGTAGTTTGGTTTCTCTTCATCTAACAACTCATCATTCATCTCCAAGCTGTTTGATTCGCCATTTGCTCTAATCTATGAGTAATCAATCACTGTGTAGGTTATGGCTAATCAGAATTACAAAACCTTAGATTCCGTCACTGTCGCCGACGTTGAAGCTCTCGGAATACCCACTGAACTCGCCGGAAAACTTCACGGAGAACTGACCCGGATTGTTCGTAATTACGGGTCTGCCACTCCCCAAACATGGCACCATATCTCCAAAGAACTACTCACCCCAAACCTTCCTTTCTCTTTCCATCAGATGATGTACTATGGCTGCTACAAGGATTTTGGGCCTGACCCGCCCGCGTGGTTACCCGACCCGTTAGTTCATCTTCTCTTTCTTTGATTTGGTTCTGTTTATGGAATATTCACATGATTATCACTATTTTTATACTGATATCAACTTTATCACTGCGTGTGCTTTGTCTGGATTTGTGACTGGAGTTCACATAGGCTTAAGTTTATCAATGAAAAATATGGAGTTATGCTTAAGAATTTGAATTACAGATACTTAACTGGATGATATAAAGACACCTAGCTGAAAAAATAGTGAAAATTCTGGTCTAATAGATGAGTGTTCCATCATGCGACATGGTTTTGTGGGTTTGATTGTCAAAAAGTGTATTGGATGTCAAAATATCATGCCAATTTTCTGTATTGCTTGTATACTTGAATGTTGATCTCCCCTTTGCTTTGTTCTTTTTTTTGTCTGTTGATAAGTGAATGGTGATCCTTTTCCGACTGCTCCTGCTGGGAAGATTTTGCGTTGTTGCATGCACTGTAGAAAAAATTGTACTGGATTAGAATTTCCGGAACTTAAATTTGTTTGAATTTGTTTTAAATGTCATTTTGATTTCATCTTTTCTGGAACAGAAAAACTGCGAGGTTGACGAATATTGGTCAACTTCTGGAAAGACGTGGAAAGGAGTTCTTGGGATCAAAATATGAAGACCCAATATCTAGCTTCTCAGATTTTCAGAGATTTTCAGTCTCCAACCAAGAGGTAGGTTGAATCTAATTTAAGGTTGAAGTCATGATCATTGGACTTATGTTGTGCTTTTGATGCTAATAAGGAATCATGTGTTTGCTGACTCTCTCGTTTCCTGCTCAATCACTTCTTTTGCTAGGTATTTTGGAAAGCCATATTGGAAGAAATGAATATTTCATTTTCAGTTCCCCCTGAATGTATTTTACGTGAGAGTCCATCTCATCCAGGTGGTCAGTGGCTTCCTGGAGCACGAGTGAATCCAGCGAAGAATTGCCTCAGTTTAAGAAAGAGTACTTTAAGTGATGTAGCCATAATATGGCAAACTGAAGGAAATGATGAAGCACCTGTTGAAAAGATGACCTGTCAGGAGTTACGTGAATCAGTTTGGTAAGATACATCAGTGTTGTTAATTATTCTCTCTACAAACTGATGTAGTTCAATTTACAAGGGTTGCTAGATCAGCTTTGATATGATATTATGAAATGATTACATCTTCTCTAAATAAAAGTTGTAGATTTAGGAAGCAGTCAACTACATGAAAATACCACACACCACCAATTTTGTGAGCAATAACATTTAATTTAAAGTTCATCAAGGTCTTGTTTGTTCAGTTTTCAACTACATGAAAATACCACACACCACCAATTTTGTGAGCAATAACATTTAATTTAAAGTTCATCAAGGTCTTGTTTGTTCAGTTTTCTATTAGTAACTAGGTCAAAAGAGGGGTGGGGAGGATGAAGTAGCAGCGAATCACCAACTTACTAAATGAATCCAACTTACCTGTTTTATATCTTTTTATATTGTTCTATTGTTTGTGGTTTCAAGTATGTGGTACATCCTTCACTGTGCGTTCCGCCAAGTTATTGAAATCTCTGAACCATCACCTTTCTCACTGTTATAACTGTTCTTACAGGGAAGTTGCATATGCTCTTGAGAGCCTGGGTTTGGAGAAAGGATCTGCCATAGCTATAGATATGCCGATGGATGTTAATTCTGTGGTGATCTACTTGGCTATTGTTCTTGCTGGTTATGTAGTTGTGTCCATTGCTGATAGTTTTGCCCCAAGTGAAATTTCGACAAGGCTCATCTTATCAAAAGCAAAAGCAATTTTTACCCAGGTGCTCTATTTATTGAATGAGGATATTTTTTTTAGGTATTATATCATATATATGTTATCTTTTAAGGTCATTAGAATTTCATTGGATTAATTCAAGTTTCTAGCTCCTTCCTATGCTAGCAGTTCTACACTAAGAAAAGACAGGGTTGTAAAGGCAGGACCCACACTAGTGCATTGATTTTGATGCAGCAGATAACATAGTACTACATTCAAACTCTTATGGTATTGGATGGTTTTATAGTCAGTCATTCAGCAATTTATCTGATAATAACCCAAAATTAACAAAGAATTGAAGAAAAAAGTTAACAAATGCAACTATAATATGCATTAAAGAAGTGGATACAAATGAGTTCTAAAATATATTGTGTTTCTATTTTAGATTAAATTACGCAATATATGAAGATCATATGTGAGACCAAATTAAGCAGGACAGGAGACCGATTGTAAAATCATGGGTTGATATCTTCTTAGTCAATCGGTATTCTATAAGATGTGTTGTTGCTAAAATATTTAGATATGATAGTATTGGTTTTTTTTAACCAATTTACGTACAGAGATCAGGAAGATTTATGAAGCAGTTGCTTAGTCAATTTATGTTGTTTCATTATTTTCAAATCTTTTTGGAGAATTTAGTTTGTTAAGCATGTAAAGTCCAGTTGATGCATTAAAATGATGAAAGAACTTCATTTGAGACTCAAAGCTGGTATACACTTTTTCTTTTATTCTAAAAAACTAATACATATATAAAGAAATGTAGGAATGCTTCAAATATTAGCTTCCAGCAAATTTGTTATGGCTTCATTTTTAATACTTCGAAAAAATAAAGCAGTTTGATCATGGAGAAGTAAACTCTTCATACTCATGAAAGTTGGGTCTTTTTTGTCTAACTTTCTCTATTAAGGGCATTTGGAGAGTTTCCAAAGAGTTCCAGTATTTTAAGGATAGGCTTCCAAAAATCTAGTTGGATTAACATTCATGGGAGTATCCAGTGCAGAAACACTATGTTGTGGCTCAATTATTTTATCATTGCTTCTTATGGACTCCCCTAGGATCAAATTGTACTTAATTTAGAATTTATTCCTGAAGCTCAACAAAATTCAAATGGTGAAATTTGCTACAAATCATTATTCCCTCATTCTTATTACTCCTTTTGGCATATGCAGCTGCACTCATTTTGCTTCCCATTTGTCTATTATTACTATTTATTGGTGCTTTTCTTGTTTAACTTCGTTCTGTCATTGATGTGTATAGGATTTTATTCCCCGTGGAGAAAAAAAGATACCCTTGTACAGGTCATCTCTCTCCTCTCTTTCTGTTTCAGACATTCTGAACTGTAATGAAGTTCATGCAAGCTTAACTGCTAGTGCCAGTAGTAAATTATGCAATTCCCCTTTTTTCATGTCTTTTCTTTCTTGACTCACTTGTTGAAAACTGCAGTCGAGTTGTTGAAGCTCATTCACCAATGGCAATTGTGATTCCCAATAGAGCCTCCAGCTTGAGCATAGAATTACGTGATGGTGACATCTCTTGGCCCGACTTTTTAGACAGAGTGAAAGATTCCAAGTAAGAACTCCTGCCACAGAGATTCTTATCATTTATTTGTACATGTTTAGTCTAGCGCTTATTTTGTCATAGTTAATTGTTACCAATGAATTGGGTCAGAGTTTGGAATGTTGTATCATCTTCTAAACATTAATAAGTGTGTAGGATGAGTTCCATCCGCGTTGCCCTGAGCAAAGAATACAAGGGAAGTAACGGAGAAAGGGAATAGAAACAGAACAATTAGAAATTTACATGAAAAATTAACACATGATATTACCCCCACTTTTGGGCCTCGATCAATCAGAATGCAGGAAGGACAAGGGCCGGTGCAAGAGTAAATAAAAGATGCGGCATTGATGGTGTAATTTATCCCAAGAGGATATTAAAAAAATTAGTGGAGGGAATAGGTTAAGCTTTGTTGACAAGAGGAAGGAAGTAGATACCCTCAGAATTCTATCTTGGTCATTTTGGATGACTAGATAGGTTTGTTTAGATTTCTTAAAGGATACTAATCGTCAACACATGTTTCATCTTCGTTTGCAACCTCCTAATTGTTTTCTAGTGTTAGGGAGAGGAATCTTCCCACATGACTTAGTTTAGGAAATTTACAATAGGCTTACATCTTTTACATAACCTCAAACATAACTGGGTGGGCTTGTCCACTCTTAGCTTGTAATTATGGAGGTATCGACAAATGTCTCCCTTCTTGTTTTGTTATCTTTCCTAACTTGCTTTCAACAATGGGTAGGGGTCAGAGCCTAACCCCTACTCCACCTTATTAGCTAGATTATAAAAAAAAAAGTCTACTTTTGTCATCTCTGACTATATGTTCATTTACAAAATGTTACACGCATTTCCCATTGAATGCTAGTTGTTTGTAATGCAGGGGACTTGAGTTTGTTGCTGTTGAACAACCTATTGTTGCATTTACGAACATTCTGTTCTCATCTGGCACAACAGGTGTAGTAAAAGTAAAACTTATGTCCAATTCTTTCATGCCAATATGCATTTTGATTTTTGTTTGAACTGCATGTCACTTCCAAAATAATAAAGCTGGGGATATCACATTGTGAAAACAGGATCAAGATTCTTTTTTCTTTTTTAGAAAGAAAACAGGATGAAGATTCTAGAGTAAGGACAATCTAGAGCCTGAAAGAAAGTGGAAGGCAATAATGACTTAACTCATAGCATTAGGGAAGTTACTTGCTCTAGTCTACTGTGGTTTAAGGTGGTGCAATAATGCTGAGATTGAGGCATACTTGTTAAGATGATAATGTGAAGTGGAGGAGAAAATAAGAAAGAGCTCGACTTGAATTCCCTCTAGGCATTGGAGTTCTGTAAGAATCAGGTTACTTGAATAAACAAGAAAATTACGTGGAAGCAAAAGTACAAAGATTAAAGACCTTAATTGAAAGATATGTGAAATTTGAGAACAAATCCCCAAATTTCAAGATAAAGTGCTAGGAACCCTAAATGATCTTAATATCAAATTAGCGGATTAAAACTAATTATGATACTAATATAGTTAATTCAAGAACTTCGATCAAAAAGTGATCTAGAGAAACCTATCCCAAGTAGCATGGGATTCATATCCTACTTTTATGGAAATAATAACTAGGAATCTTCAAACTAGAAAACTTTTAAAATAGGAAACATTAAACTAGGAAAACATGTAAAAAGATGTCAAACTTTTTCCTATAAATTAGCTTGTCAAGAGAAAAGAAAGAAGCGGCAAAATTCCACCAAAACTCCACATGACTTCAACAATTTTTTGACATGAAATTTCAGCTCTCTTTTATGCTCCTGTTAGGATCCATGTGGGCCATCTTGGCCTTCATGTAGCCCCAATCTTTTGGCTCTTGGACTCGAACTTGGACAATGAAATATATGTAGCACTTTGTCAACTTGTTGTTATAACTCTTGGGTCATTCTTGGGATTTTCTTCCACGATAAACATCTTGATTTTTCATTGAACCCATCAACTTTATTGTAGGTGTTCCATTGTGGCTGCTCTCAGGTTTAGATAACTATGTTTTCATGTTCTAAGAAAGAAAGAAAATCAATACCTAATTACAATAGGAATAACATAAGCTACCTACTATATTTACATATATTCTAGAATATTCACTAGGATTCTAACACTCCCTCTTAAGTCAGCGCATACAAAATGTATGTTTCAAGCTTGCTATATATAAAACTTGTTCTGGGATTTGCTAACGACTTGTGAATATGTCAATAAGCTGATCATTTTACCACAAGAACTTTGTGACGATGTCTCTTTAGAGTACCTTCTCTTTGACAAATTGACAGTCAATCTCTGTGTTTGGTCCTCTCATGAAACACTGAATTAGATGCAATGTGAAGTGCAGCCTCCTTATTGCACACAAGTTGCATTGCTTTAATCTTCCCATATTTCGATGCTTTCTGTAGTTGCTTGATCCATATCAGTTCACATGTCACCATTGCCGTGGCCTGATGTTAGGCTTCTGCACTCGATCTAGCAACAACATTTTATTTTACTTTTCCATGACACCAAACTTCTCCAAACTAGAACACAGTATCCATAAGTGGACCGTTTCTCAGAGGGTGACCCTGCGCAGTCTGCATTTGTATATCCAACAATTTTCTCATATTCTTGGTCTTCGTAAAGTAGTCCTTTCCATAGAGCAGATTTCATGTATTGAAGAATGCAAATAACTGCATTCGAATGACCGTCATAAGGAAAATCCAAGAACTTAACGTACAGCACTAACTGAGAAGGTAATGTCATGCAAGTCACAATGAGGTAATTCATTTTTCATATCGACCTCCTCTATCTTTCAGGACCACTTAGAGGCTCCCATGACCTGGTAGGAGCGAACATTTGAATCCATTGGAGTATCAATAGGATTATAATGTGTCATCTTGTCTCCTAAAGAATATCAAGTGCATACTTCCTTTGTGAAATGATAATTCATGATTTGGATACCTTTATCAGCCAAGATCCTTGCTTTGAAAGTTCTAAATAAGATGATGCTTCAACTTGATAATTACCTTGTCTGCTTGTCATCATTACATGTGATGACTATGCCATCATTGGTAAACCACCAAATACATGTACAAACTTGGAGTAGAATGATAATGGAACATAGAATCATCAGCTTCACTTCAAACCATGCCAAATTCTTGAATAACCATACTAAAGTTTTCGAATAATGCTTGAGGAGATTTCTTCAGGCCATAAATTGACCGTCGTAGTCTACATACCATGTTACTAGACACTCCTTGAGTAACATAACCTGTTGGTTGCTCCATATATACCTCATCTTCGACATCGCCATGAAAAAAGTATTTTTAATATCCAACGGGCAAGGAGGCCAATGACAAACAACCATAGATAAAAAGAGAAATGACTGAAACAATCTTAGCAGCAGGAGAGAAGGTATCACCCTAGTCAAGACCAAAAATCTGTGTATAGCCCTTGGTAACCTGTCATGCCTTTAAGCGATCAATCTCTCCACCAGGGCTAACCCTCACCGTATATTACCCAGTGACAACCAACTGTAGAATTACTTGGAGCAAAGGAACAAGCTCCAAGTACCACTAAAGTGTAAGGCATACATCTCCTCAAACATAGCTTGTTGCCAGCTTGGATGAGAAAGAGTTAACTAGTAGTCTGGTCATTAATAGAAATAGATGATAGTGATGATACAATGACATAATGAGCCGGTGACAAAAGATGATAATTCAGACAAGTATTGATAGGATAAGGATTCGAGTAGATAAAAATACCTATCAAGTGACAATAGGAGAATTCTGTGTAGACACGTCTGCATCAGGCGAGGACTCTGGTAGCAGATGTGACTTGTTTGGACCTGATGAGGAGGGAATGATGAAGATAAGTCAAAAGTGGTGGAGGTGGAATTGAGGAAGATGGAGCTATACAATTGAGCATCAATCTTCTCCCATATTATTACCAGAGACTAATACAGATCCGATACTCTGAAATGTCGGAACTAGTGAACTGCCTAGCCGGAATCTGGTCAGAAGATGGTGTAACCTGTATGGATCTGCTTGAAATGGAGAAGCGAGTACTTATTAAGAAACAAGCTCGACCTAATCTGATCTGTAAAGGGGTCATGCATCGGCGCTTGAGCAGATCTCGTCGGAATCTGGACTGGCTCTGGTCTGCGTACAAGTGCTTGTGGGATGGAAGGCGGCAACAGACCTGGCTTGGTTTTGCTTGTGCTGGTGGTGGTTTTACCGCAACACCTATGAAAACGTAATTCTCTTCAGATATCTGTGAAAAGTTGCCAGAAAATTTCCTAGTTTGGAAGCCTTCCAGGCTTTGATAACATATGAAGTGAAAGAGAAAACAAGAAAGAACTTGACTTGGTTTTTCCCTCAAGCTATTGGAGTTCAAATAATTAGGTTAACATGTTCTAAAAACACAAGTAGATCAGTACCTAATAACAATAGGATTCAACTAAAAAAAATAATTAATTAAGCTACCTACTATATTTATATATATATTCTAGAATATTCACAATGAATCTAACAATAGTATCATTTTGAAGAAAGAAAACAAGGAAGTTCACTTAAGGTTCATGTCTCACTGTAGCATCATTAAACTGGGGCCTCTCACGTGAACAACACTATAAAGAGGGAAATAGGACTTTGGAATGGATAGTGTAAAGGAAGGCCTGATGTACAGATTATATTTGAAAATTACCCTAACCTAACAAGAAATCTCCCATGATTGTAGGGCATCCACATGTTTTTCCAGTCAAGAACTGCAAGACAACCCTTTCTAAGGCTGCTTGTACTACTCAGAATCTAGAATATTTTGGGTCAAGAGTGATATGCAGGTGGTTGTGCCAAGTTGGAAGTGAGATCTGAGTGTTTGTACAAGTAGTGCTTGCAGGGGTGGTTTACATGATGTTGAATTCCAGTTTAGTGTGATTCTTGGGTTTCCAAGGGAATTGCCTGGCTTGTTCTGTATTGGTACTGACACTTCCCTTTCTTTTTTGAGGGAAGGTTGAGAGGGAGGTGAGTTGGTGTAGAATCCTATTTTTCATAATAAATTAAGGGTTGAAGAAATCACATCAATATGGCTGTTACATTCACATATAGATATCCTCTTTCTAAACAAGAATGGATAATTTAGTAGTCAAGTCAACTGTCGAACTGAAATGGCAGTGCACAATATCCTCTTTATGTTTACCAATTGATTATCAAGAATTCATTGAATTGGTAACGCAAATGAAGCAATTGAATAAATGGTCACAACTAAAATCCTAAATGGTCCAGGAGATCCGAAGGCAATTCCATGGACTCTCCTCACACCTTTCAAGGCGGCTGCTGATGGGTGGTGCCATATGGATATTAAAAATGGCGATGTTGTTGCTTGGCCCACTAATCTTGGGTGGATGATGGGACCTTGGCTCGTTTATGCTCCATTGTTGAATGGGGCATCCATTGCCTTGTATAATGGATCTCCCCTTGGTTCTGGATTTGCTAAGTTTGTACAGGTCAATTTCTTTCATTGTTATACTTCCTTGGTCTCCTTTTTCGTGTTGAATAGCTCGGTGAAAATCACTCTGTATCACAATTATATACATTTGAGATAGTTGTGTCAGCTAATATCATGTTGCTTTGTTATGTTCTAATCTGGTGTATTTTCTTATTGTAAGCTAGGGAAGGTATCTATTTATTTGTCTTTTGAACCTACTCTTATCTCTTCCTACGTGCATTAGCCTTGCAACTATACTTTTAGTGGACTATCAGGAAACTAAACAGGCTAAGTTTCTTCATTCCTAGATTTAATTGAAAAGGAAAAAAATGATGAGTAGAAAGAGAACACTCTATTGCATGTACAGTTTTACAATTTTATAATTTTATTGCTAAGCTTGTGGGTTCTCACCAACCCAACAAAAGTGAACTAATCGAGGCATCACATTCTCTGATAGATATTGTATTTTAAAATCTTTTATTCATCGCAAACCTACATTGTTTAAATGTTGAATACCTTTAGTTATTTATGCTCATGAAAAATCTCCCTTGCAAATTAACCAGGATGCTAAAGTAACTATGCTTGGGGTGATTCCAAGTATAGTGAGGACTTGGAAAGCGAAAAATTCTTCTGATGGCTATGATTGGTCGACCATCCGGTAGTTTCTAAGCAACTCTCTCATTATGTTTTTGTTTCACGACGAGCTCTATTGGTATCTTCGTCCTTGTTTTGCTTCTCTTTCTGTACCTCCTTGCCTGTTATTTTCTTCCAAATTGACTGAAATTGCAGGGCAAGCTTGCACATGGTTGATTCATGAATTTATATTTCAAAATACTGATATTACATAAACAAATATGTTTCCTATACATGCACATTAAATGAATTCGTCTCAAGACTATTTTTCCTTTCCCTTTCTTGGGCTTAATGTTGTTCATACATGATCCTAG
Source organism: Solanum bulbocastanum (assembly GCA_037074985.1). Taxonomy (NCBI): domain Eukaryota; kingdom Viridiplantae; phylum Streptophyta; class Magnoliopsida; order Solanales; family Solanaceae; genus Solanum; species Solanum bulbocastanum. The sequence continues at coordinate 12,676,545 of CM073608.1, read as the reverse complement.
TTGCTTTGGCTCCACTGGTGAGGCATCTAGCGTGGATGAATATCTTTGGCTAATGGGAAGAGCTGAATATAAACCGATAATCGAGTATTGCGGTGGTACAGAGATTGGTGGCTCCTTTGTCTCTGGGTCAATGTTGCAGCCCCAGTCTTTAGCCGCTTTCAGCACAGCAGTCATGGGATGTAGTCTTCATATTCTTGGCGATGATGGGTTTCCTATAGTAAGCACGATACAACCTTATACTTGGAACATCAATAGTATTTGCTAGAGCAAACTGCAATTAATATCATGTGACACATTTTATGCTTTCCTATTAAGTTCTTCTTAAGCTAGTGAGAGTTGAGTGTTTACCAAATGTGATCAGGTCTCTTGCAACTTCAACTTGCTACTTCTGTCTGGGTTCCTCTAAAAGAAACCATTCAGATTACTATTTTATTTGGCCACATCTTAAAACATTCACATCCCCTTATTGCTTGTGATATTTTAATCTGATTGTTAAGACAATTGACCTTAACTCAACTCCAAATGCTAGCTCGTAAAGTCAGCATTTGATGTTATCGGCAATAACAAGAAATTTAGAGGATGGAAATTGAATTTAGGCACAAAGGAAATTCAACAAAGTAGACAATAACTAGATTGAAAGGCCACAAAAGTCACCTTCTACACTAGAACCCTAGCACCTAAGCTATAGAACCTATCAAGAAGATAGCCAAACCCCTTTGCTTCCTCACTAAGTTGGAATTGATCCAATAGCTATGCCTACTCTCCTACCAAGTTCATACATCAATGTAATCTAACTCTACTAAATTGAGGAAGTAGGGTATTAATACTACGGCTTAAAAGAAGCTAATAAAGTCTAAAATATCTCCAGCTAGGGATTAGAAATATTATGAGACTGAAAAAGGGAAGTTGGAAACGTTGAGGTTATTCTTGAGGTTGCATCTGCGGGGGCGCAATCATGGTCTGGTCTTGGGTCCACTCCTCTCGATAGTGGACTCTTATGGTGCAATTGCGGACCTTTTCAAAGTCAGCACCTTCCGCTTAAGCAGACATCTTGTCACAATCTCAGACTAGTTCAAGCCTCTGTGAATCATGGAGTACAATCTTGGTCTAGACAATATTGGAAATAAAAACAACATAAAAGAAAGTTAAGGATAGAAGAGATCTAGAAGTTGCAGGATAGCAAGCAACAACCTCAAAGTCTCGAGTGAAAGCTCAATCTGTGAACAATCACTGACCATTGGAACTCGGCTCAGAACCTGCACACAATGGTGCTGAAGAAAGCAAGGGTGAGTACGAAATCCACTAGTACTCAACAACATTGTTGATCGACCCACATTTTAAGCGATGACGAGGGTTGACCCTAAACTGCCCTGTTCTGCTATCTTTCACATATACAACTCATTTTAAGGAAGACACACACGGACTAAAAGTTAATGTCAACAACAATCACATAGAGATCAAGTCCAAGTAATCTGAGATCACAGTCAAGTCAAGACAAGAGTAAGTAAGCCACTTTCACAATGCCCAATCACGTTCACACCATATCAATGCTATATAAAGATGAATGAGATGATGTATGCATATGATGCACATGCCTCTTACCTTGCCAAAATTAGAACCTGTATATACCCGCTGCCATACTATATCATTCTAATTCCATTCTGAGATCATCTTCATCGAATGTTGATTGTGGTCAAACTTTTCAACTTTCCACCCTTCCAAAATGATAAACTCATTCAGCCATCAAAATGTACAGAAATTACAAAATGACTATGGGGGTTCGTTATAGGACATGGTACTCTGCACCAGAAAATGCTGATGCTGCATCAGTACTTCCAAAAAGCTTTCTGGGATCCAATTTGAGATTTTCCTTTCTTCAGCTTCACTTCTCCATTACTCAACCCGTAGCTTCCATCTTCATGAACAAGCCTTTAAGGTACTTGTAACTCCCTTTGCTTGGCTTATAGTAAATGGCTTGACAAAGCTTGGCCCCATCAGGTTTGGCCAAGACTATATAAGGAGACAACATAGTTCCCTCCCAATGTAGGGAACTTAATGTCCCCCCTCCCTGCACGCCCATGACTGGATATCCAGTGCATGGACATGGACAGTATAATATAAGGCCTAAAATCGGGTGAACCTAGAATAGGAATAGGCCTGATTTTGATAGCATGTTAAAAAAAATGAAACTTGAGTCTAAATAAATCCCATAAGCTTAGCTCATGAGGAAAGAATTTCCCATAACCAGTAGGAGACAGCAGCTCATTCCCTCCACTGTTGGGACATTTTAACACTAGTATTTTTCCTTTTGTTTAGCCATCAGATGTTCCTGGAATTGGTGAGTTGGCCCTTGGTCCTCTCATGTTTGGAGCTTCAAGTACACTGCTGAACGCGGACCACAATGAGATCTACTTCAAAGGAATGCCTGTTTTGAATGGAAAGGTAATGCAAATTGTTATCCCATAGTGTAAGCTATTTCTGTTTTACTAATATCTTGTTTGGCACTATTTGTATAGCAGGTTCTTAGAAGACATGGGGATGTGTTTGAACGCACTTCCAAAGGATATTACCATGCACATGGTCGTGCAGATGATACAATGAACCTAGGGGGCATAAAGGTCTGCATGTACCCTTGAAATTGATTCCGAAAGTATCTGCTTAGTATGAAGATCCCAGTAAACTATGCATATAAATGTTTCTCCTATACTGGATTGTTTCCTTTCCTAAGAGTTCTGCTATTCTGTTTTGTCAGGTGAGTTCACTTGAGATTGAGCGCATATGCAATGCAGTAGATGAAAATATACTAGAGACAGCAGCAGTTGGAGTACCACCTGCTGCTGGTGGACCTGAGAAGTTGGTAATTGCAGTCGTGTTCAAGGATTCAGATAACTTGGAGCAAAAGTTGGTCAATTTGTTGATTTCTTTCAACACAGCTTTGCAGAGGAAGTTGAATCCATTGTTCAAGGTACATCATAGGCCTGAAAGGTTGCATGTTCGTTAGGATATATTGTTTCATCTAAATACAATATGTGCAGGTTTCCAGTATTGTTCCTCTCCCTTCCCTTCCAAGAACAGCAACAAATAAAGTCATGAGAAGGGTATTGAGGCAGCAGTTTTCTCAAGCAGATCAAGGTTCCAGACTGTGATCTATATTATTCCCAATGAAGAGACATTATGTAATAATATAACATAGTAATATGATTCAAATTTTCTTTATTACAGAACAAATCTCACAATGTACAAACTGCAATCCAAGAAGTTGATCCTTAGATTTATTGTATTGTATTGTAACATGTACTTGACATGTGAATTGGATGCATTCTACCGAATGAAATAATCATTTATGCATTCTAAAATGGGGATTACAGGTTTTTATCCATCTGAGTTTCAGAGCCAGTTGAATACCTAAAAGTTAGAACTACAATAAGCAATTACTGAATATGGAACCCTAGGTTAAGCTTTGGGCTAGTCTAATGTTTGCCCCATGGAAAACTCCAACTTGTAAAAGAACTAGTCAAGAAACAAAATTTTGAACTAATCATTTCAAGAACAATAAAACTTTAGAAAATAGTCATAATAAGTTCCTAATTCAATTGCTAGGTCCCAGAGGGTTAAGAATTGACTTTAAGTAAAAAGAATGAACAAAATGGGGTTTCGCTATAAAAGGTAGCAAAGTTGCATGACTTCCTATACCAAAGGATGGGTTCGCTAATAGTGACCTTTGCTTAAGTCTGTTTTCCACCCGATCTTGGCAATAAGTCAATAACTTAGAATATTCGATTAGAGAATTCCAAGGGTAATTTTTTCAAGACTTTTCTCTCAAGTGATTTAAATCCATTTTTTCAACTGTAATTCATTTTCTTCGTAGAATCAAAGGGTGAGTTCTTTGTGGAGCTTTATGGGTTGAACCATAGATTAATTGTTATTGGGGCAGAATGTAAAATTAGGGTATTTGTGCATGATTTACATTTTATTATTATTATTATTATTATTATTATTATTATTATTATTATTATTATTGTTGTTGTTGTTGTTGTTGTTGTTG
>CM073608.1:12550000-12667500 GCA_037074985.1 Solanum bulbocastanum | reverse complement strand
GTCCATCTCGTTACTGGCTTCACTCCTCATCGAAGTGTCTGATTTATCTATCTGAGTTATAGTCTAAAGCAAATTTTTTCTTACTTCTTCCAAATAATCTTGAATCATTTTTTCTTTATCTCCTTCTTGAAAGGAGATCCTCCTAGCAATATGTTGTACTGAATTATCTTCAATGATTTTCTTAGGAAGAATGGTTTTATATTCTTCAATTTTTTCCTTAATGGAGTCTATAAGCTCTTGACCAACTAATTGTTTGGTCTTAGGATCAATTTTTAAGAGTTTGTCCCACAAATTATTATAATAATTCCTGTATAAGCAAGGAATATTTTCCTCATTGAATCCTACTTCGGGAGTCCGTTTATGAATTTATGGGATTGAAAATTCAATGAAAAAATAGATTTGATCTATTCTTTCTATCCAATATACGTGATCTTCATGATATAATCGGTTAAGATCCGGAGAAACTTTAGCCCATTCTTTGTATAAGTTAAAAAATGGTTCTGGCAAGATCTGCGTAGTAGGACCGTGGTATGACCACCAATTAATAAACCAGTTAGGAATTATATCAGCGAATATTTTCTCACATACCTTTATAAACCAAGTATGTTTATGTTTGTCATTGTTATAACACAACGCTATATCAAACGTTCGGATATAATCCCAATATGTGAAATTCATTCTGGAGTTATTAAGACTTGTCTGTCTTTCTTTCATAGCAAACATACCCCAATCTTCAACATATATAATCTGTTTAATAATAAATTTAGAAAAGTTATAACTTTTTTCGAGGGTATTACCTGTGCTGAAGTGTTGAAAATCTACACTTCCTGTGCTCATCAAAATTTCTTCATAATAAGATCGAGTCTTGTATGACTCTCTTGGAAAATATAATCCATTCACTAAGTGTCTTTGGAATATTTTCCAAAGTTCATCTTTTCTCTGCAAATCAGAATTTTCTAAGAGAAATATTATCTCTCTTTTTGGCAATTTTTCGTAGGGCTTAATATCATCAGAGTCCTCCTTTATGATTGAAACAAAAGTATCTTTTTGTTTCTTGCCTTCTAGATAAGCCTGCATATGTGCATATAATGGACTATCTTTTGGAATATCTTCCAAACTGACCAGTTGCTGGGAGTTGGAGGAGGATTCGTTCCTTTATTAAGTATCGTCTTTCTTCCCGTTGGTATAACCTGAGAATTTAAATCGGATCGGTATGACAATCCTTATGATGATCTGGTTCCATAAGAACCATAGTTGCCTCTATTCGGGGATGTTCTTCCCCTTCCTCTTCCTTTGATATGAACCCAGGGTGGATCCATCCTGCAAACATAACATTTTTTTGTTATCATTTGACCCATAGTCTGTTAGATAAAAATCATTATCATAATAGTCATAATAAGCTATTCCGATATGAGGAAATTCTTCCTTTAGAATCTTTTCTACAATTATATCAATAATATAATTTTTTATATCCCTAGGCAAATAATCAAGAGCTCTCAATATAGAAATGAGAGGTTCATCATCAACAAAAGCTTGAAAAAACATAATTACTGAATATATTCTCTTGATAAGAAATCAGGTAAAGAGTTGTTGTTGTTGTTGTTGTTGTTGTTCTTATTATTATTATTATTATTATTATTATTATTATTATTATTATTATTATTATTATTATTATTATTATTATTATTATTATTACTATTATTATTATTGTTATTGTTATTGTTGTTGTTGTTGTTATTATTATTATTATTATCATTATTATTATTATTATTATTATTATTATTATTATTATTATTATTATTATTATTATTCTTATTGTTATTGTTGTTGTTGTTGTTGTTATTATTATTATTATTATTATTGTTATTGTTATTGTTATTGTTATTGTTATTATTATTATTATTATTGTTGTTGTTGTTGTTGTTGTTGTTGTTGTTGTTGATTTCAATATTGGGGAATCTAGAAACCCCATAAAAATGGGTTCTTGAGCATATGAATTGCTCTAGAGTGGTTAATGGGACTAAAACTTCATGAAGGAGATTGAGTTGATGAGTTGATCATGAAAATCTATGGTGTGATGAAACAACTTATTTGACCATCTAAAAAGGTAGAATTAGGTGGATTTGAATATTCATGACCTTTGTCCGAATAAATATGATATTAAAGTTACCTTATACTTTGTTTTAATCAAAAGGATATATATATAGTTCCAGCAATTTAGGCCCATTTTTCCTTGACCCGCTCAATCCGCTCATTAAATATGAGTTGAGAGAGTGATTTTTAAATATGGGCAATATTTAAGCTTTTACCTATATTTAACCCCCTAAAATAATATGAGAATTTTATGGTAATCTATTGGTCATATATGAGCATTATAGATTTTTCTCCAAACTTACACCGATGCAACTATTTTCAAGATTTTAGAAGCGATTTTTCAGCAATAACTTTATTGTTTCTTTCACATCACAGTTACAAAGATAATTTGGTAAGTCTCTGAATTTCTCTCCCCCAAATCCTTCTTCCTCATCTTCCCTCTTTCTCTTCCTTTTCTTTTCTTTGAGATTTAGGGCTAGGGTTTGTGATTAATCCCCTGAGATTCTTTTCCTCGTTTCTTAATTCTATTGTGGCAAATGATTCCTTATTTATAAGAATTGTGAATGTAGTTTACAATTTGAAATTAATTTCTATAGAATAGTGAGTTTCATGTTTAGATTTATTTTTACAAAATATTGAATTTCATGTTTTTGGCATCTTTTTTGGTTTGTCGTTTGTATATGAAACTGTTACTTATGTTAGGAAAAGATGTCAACGGAGGCTAATGAAGACGTTTATGAGGAATCTTGTTAAAGTAGTTCATCAGTCCCTACAAAATGAGCAAAAAACTGACTTTTGATGTTTGAAAAAGTTTTCTGCTGTAAATACTTTTCAATTATGTTCCAATGGAGTCCAATGAAGATTGTTGCTTATTAGTAACTAGTCCTGGGCATGTGCGTTTCATGATAAAATGTGTGGAGTTGTTATAGCGATATCTATACACTTGAACATGTATGTTGCCCATATATCTCATGCTTAATTAATATAAGAACTTTGAAAATATTATAATTAGTGTGTGATAAGTTGCACAAAAATTGAAGAGAAATATACAAGCTCAAGCCAATAACTTCAACTATGCAACTCCTAAATATGTCAAGTATTCAATTTGATTAAAGTTTCTTTTGTTTAATATGTCATAACTCATAATTTAAATGTCAAATGTAATTTCAAAATATTTCCTGTCTTACGTTTTTCATCTTGTTTTTAAGAAATTGCAGTCTCCACCTTGTCCATTTGCATACCTATTAAGAAGTTGTTTTCGAATGAGAGTAGTGTTTTGCAAAAGTTATATAGAAATTTGATCAATCTATGTCTTCCTTAAGATGACTAGCAGATGATCATTGTGCGATAACTTGCATAGTAGTTGACGAGAAAATATACAAGCTCAAACCACTGAATGATGATCCTATTCAATCAAGATTATTATGAGTAGAACGTACATCATGCTGAAATATTGCTATCAAGTGAATTTCAAAAGTAATATTCGAACAATTTTAATTATGAATTTTTTTAATATATCAATTATTCAACTTGATAATTTTTTTTTTAAGATGTCACAACACATAATTTAAGTGTCGCTTATTGGTTCAAAATATTTCATGTTCTAAAATTTGTGCCTTCTTTCTAAGAAAATGTAGCCTCCACCTTGTTACAATCACATAATGGTCAAGAAGTTGTTATTGAATGTGATTTGTGTTTAGTAAAAATTGCACTTAAATTCGATCAACACATATATGATAGCTAGTGGATCATTGTCAATTTTTTGGTGTACACCTACAATTTTTTTTAATTATTAGTGATAAAAATAATAATTGCTCAAATATCTAATCAATGTATATAAATCATAATTATTATAGGTACGTGTACCCCTTGCCTAATTCAAAATTATTAATTCTATCATCTATGAATTTAACAAAAAAATATTAGTTAAATTATGTAAATTCATTCCTAACCAAAATTTACACAAACAAGAATATATAGTTTCATGATACTCCTAGAAGTTATAATTAAAAAGAAAGTAATCTTACTTGATTTGATATTTCCATGCAAAATTTTTATGTTACGAGAAGTGAAATAACTGTGATACAAGCGCTTGCGTACCCAAGTAAGATGAACTTTCAACTAATCAGAAAACACATATGATTAAGTCAAATTAAAGACAATAACTTATAATGTGAATAGAAAAAATAGATCATAAGCAGAAGTAGAAAAGAGAGACACAAACACAAAGAATATGAAAAAATGTCGCCTACACAAAATAGGATTGATAATCTAATAATTTGATGAATTAGAATAGTTGTCTTGTGAGTTTTCACTATATATACACAATATATATCATTTAGTAATGAATATATTGTATTGAATTGATCAGAAGAATTTACTCCACATTGAATATACCAAGTAACTTTTCCAATTCTCCATATATTTGTTACTACAAAGAGATGTTTTACTTTTTGCATTAGAAATTAGAAGATAAAACATTTACAGAAATTGAATACATATAACTCCATGTCTTTTAATTTATCTAGGTCATTCATTTGCTATATTATTATTTATTTATATTTATTAGAAGATGTACTTACTTTTTACAAAGAAAATAAAAATAAAAATATGAGTTAAATAAATGGCAAAACATTAATGGCTGTTTTTGCGCGTGTGTATATATATATATTTTCAATAGCCTAATGCATTAAACTGAGTATATATTTATATTATTGTACAATATTATTGTAGAAATAGTATTTGATTGAAGGATATTGATGCCATTCAATATTTTATGGACATTTTGATAATTCAATTTTTAAAATATTTTGATTCCACTTATATTTATACTTACTATATTTACTAACTTAGTAGAAGTTTTATTTCTCTTTATTTTTTATGTGAAGGAAAAACGACAAATTAATTTATGATTATTATTTAATATTTAATTATTAAAATATTTTATAAATTTTTTATTTAGTATAGGAGTAAAATGGTAATCCAACTTTAAATTTTTGAGGTTTCTACTTCTAATAAATTTTTATTACTATTATTATTTATTATTTATTGTTTATTTATGCTCATAAGATGATAAGTTAGGAAAATGAAGAGGTGTAGTTATGAAGTTGATTTTAAATGGAAAAATAATTTTTTAAAATGATTTTAAGTAAATAAATTTTAATCGTGTACATATTCAAAATGTTTAAATGAATTTATAAGACAAATATTTGAAGTATTTAAACCTTTTATTAGTTTATTAAGAATAGAATATTTTAAAAAATATCTATTAAATTTTAAACAAGTAACACATAATTATATTGAAATTTATTTAAAGTGGTAATAATGAGGTGACTTATTTAGTATATAAATCCTTATATGTTGGTGTATATTGTATCCTATTATTTAAATTACTTTTATCATGATTAAAACTGTTGTCACCAATATGACATGAGGTTTAACAATGCATTTTAAAATATATCTTGATTTCCCATAACCCATCATATATGCATATGATGCCAACAATAACATTTATAGAAAATAAAATGATAAATCCTTCTTACAAATATTTATCAGATTCTAATAATCACGATTGGACCTGAAAAAACCTTATTAAATTTATGTGTCAAACTGTTAATCCAAATACAATATAATTTATATGTTCTTATTATAAAGCTTTATATCTTATTAAAATGAGAATTTAGAATTAAAAACATAAGGATAAATTAAGACAAGGGAATGCATGTAGTCACGATGGTAATATGGTGTACGCCATTTTATCCGAAGAGTAAAATTGTATGGACTAACCGATGTTCTTAGCATACTCCTATTAAAATCTGCAACATATATAAAAATTTTTGAGTGAAGTTCACATTTATCTTCATTGTACATGAAACTTCAGATGTTGTCCAAAAGAAAATAACAATATAATTAAGGTGTACATTATGATAAATAGCAAAAGAAAATAGATATAATTATTGTATTACACAAATCTAAAAACCTGTCTAGATGATGGTATCGACAAAACACTCAAAGCAGATAACGTCCTATTACAATTTACAATATGTAAGGCGAAAAAGAAAATCTCTTCCCTAAATAAAGAATGAGAATTAGCCAAACTATTACTACATAATCTATTTAAATGATGAAACTAACTTTACCATCTTGTTAAAATAATTGGATGGATAGTTGCCATTTATCTTCGATTAATTTGGCTGTCATATGAAATTTAGTTTTTCAACTTTCTTTATCCATTTGAGGAAAAGGAGTGGCATTTATACTATTTTATATTAGCTCAATTGGAGAAGTCTAAAGGTTAGACTAATTTTAAATGTCCTACATTCATTTACAATGAATATGGTGTGCATTGAATTTCATCTCTTAGAATTCTTCATGCTTTGACAAAAACGTAAAAATATTTTGAGTAAAGTTCGAGTCATTCTCATTTACATATCTTACTTAATTCTATCATTAACTAATTTGATGCAGATAAAATTGATTCCATCTATATCTAATTAATATATATTTGGTTTTGTAAAAAGATAAATAGAAATAGTGTTTTGAAGGGTACAAAAGTATTTCAACTTTTCATTTTGATGTTCCCACTTTTAGTATAACTAGTTTTTCGACACGTGCATTGCACATGCTTACCAATTCAGAAAATCTATATTATAGTAAATAATATTGCTTATTTAAGCGAAGATTTGAATAGTAAGCTTTGCACAAAATAATAGTACATATTTTTTTGTGAATGTTCAACGTAGATCATCATATATATCTCTTATTCACGCGAACCTATAAAGATGGTCAATGAAAATCTGTATTAGTTAAATGCATATAGTTATTTCAATTTGCTGATGTTCAATCATGTAATTGGCCGTATCTCAATAACATTGCCTTATAGACGATATTTGTTGTGTATTTTGTGTATTTCACGTTAAAATGTTCAGATATCATATGAACATGTGAAGAGAACAACTATATTTTATTTTTTAGAACTAATTTTTGTATAATAATTTTTATTTTATAAGTTATAACATAATAAATGACGTTCTTGCTGTTGACTCTCATATTTGACTTCTCAATTGACTGTGTAAATAAATCAAAGCTAGTTATCTGATTGTCCATAGTTAACTGAGAAATGTTTCCTTTTTTTAATGGAAAAACTAAAAGTTGAAATTAAAGAATATATTCTATATGTGAAATCATATATATAATCACCTATTTATCTTATACCTAACAAAGATGTAGTTCATATACTGTAAACAATTTTCAATTTATTCAATAAGCATGATTCGTCCAAAGAAAAATAACAATGTTGTGTTATCACATATACAGGGGCGGTATAATAATATGAAAAATTATTGATCAAAAGTTAAGATAAGAAAAGATGAAAGATAGAAATAATTAATGTAATAACTATGAGAATTCATATTCTTATAACTAAAGAATGTTAAAGAGTGTGAATAACATTTGCAATAATTAGTAATAACTAAGAGAATTTATAATGTTACTAAAGAATTAGTGTCCAATAGTTGTATTTCTAATAAATTTTATACTAACATAAATAAATAGGACTTTTAATTAATATTGATATGTTTTTATATAGTTATTAGATTTTAATTTTGTGTAGGGACAAAATGAAAATGCTAATTCCATACTATTGAAAATAAAATTTATTTTGTAAATGATTCATATATATTCACATATTTTCATATTTGTTGTGAGTTATTATTATTTTTTTAAAAAAAAAAGAACTCGAAACAATTTAAAATAATATATTTTGAAGTTAAAATATCTTGTTAACTTGATAATACATTTGTGACATATATAATACTTTAATTTAAATACAAATACCTATCCGAATATATATATATATATATATATATATATATATATATATATGAACTTTTCTTCGTCTAAAATATATTGTAATATTAAGAAATAGTAAATAAGTAAAACAAAATGGCAATGTTTATATAGTAATAACTATTTTAAAGCAAACTTCCTAACATTCTAAATAATATAAGTAACATTGATAAATAAAGTCATTCTTTTATATTGAGCATCAAAAAAATAAAAAAAAATTGTGACAATTCTCTAACTCTTGAAAATTTTAATAATTTTTGAAAAAGATGTTCTATTCATTCAGAAATGAATGCCGGGCTCTTTCTTTCACAGCTAACCCCATTTTCAACATGCTGAAACTTTCTGTTTCGTCGAGTTTGAGCTTGTATATGTGAGAAATTTACAAGAATAAAACGAGATTTTAGCCACACTCTCTGCGGAACAGTCTTATCAAAGTGCTCTCTTTAACCAATCAACCAAGACAGATGTGAAAGGGGGAAATGGCGGCTGTCCATGCACTTTCCGGAAATGACGGATACAGCTGCTTATCACCCACCTTAGAATCAAGCAGTTCAGTTCGACTATACCCGCCTTAATTCCCTCATTCAGGACAAACTAGTCACTTTAACCTACCTTCCTAGCTTTAGTTGCCTTATATAATTACATCACAAGAGAAAATGTTAAAAAAAACAAATAAATTTAGACTACATCATGTTAACTTCATATATTAAAAAATTATATACTAATGTATATATTATGCAAATGGATGGTCTTTCAATAGTGCCAATCGAGAAGTTCATCAGTCAACAACTCTGAGGAAACAAAACAAGGCAGTTCACTCTAACATCAAAGATGACTATCAAAAGGGGAGGTAAAGACAACCACATTTTGACAATAATAATGACGGTGTGTTCCTTCACAAACTGTTAAAAAAGAAGAGAAAAGGTAAAGGTACAAAATGCAACGTAGAGACACCAGAGAAATATAGAGTGAAGAGAAAGGACAGATAGGTTTCCTGAATCGTCAAGATAAATTTTCTCCTCTTTTTGCTTAATTCTTCTATTGTTGGAAGAACATTGAAATATATCATCAAAGGGAATTTAACACCACAACCATGAACTTAGTAAGTTACAAATGGACCACTATTAGCAACTTATTTAATTTTGATATGATAATTATTGCAGAAAAGGCACCACCAAGCTGTCATACAACTAATGATACAAGTAATAAACAGATAAAAATGTACATTTTCTGTTTTCACCAAAAAGAAATCTTTCTTTTCACTCACTTACAACCTTATTCGAATTCACTCAATGGCATTAAATCACACGAAACCTTTTAAACTGCAGGAAGAAGAAGAGTAGAAGATTAAAAAACATTGTGGTTGAAAAAAATGAGAGTAAGCCCCTCTATTTATAGTCAACAAAGGATGGTATAAAAAAGTGTTTTTTGTGTCTTATCGAAAAAGTCAAGACCTTTTGAGAAGTCACAATCCTTTGGAAAAGTGACAACTTATTGAAAAAGTCACAATTCTTTGGAAAAGCCACAACTCATCGAAAAATCACAACCCTTTGAAAAAAGTCACAACTTATTAGAAAAGTCACAACTCATCGAAAACTCACAACCTAAGTTAGGGATATTATAGTAATTTAACATTCAAATTAGGAGTTCATGCTTTTAAGGTAACTAGTTTTTCGACACGTGCGTTGCACGTGATTATCAATTCAGAAAATTTAAGCGAAGATTTGAATAATAAGTTTTGCATAAAATAATATTGCAGATTCTTTTGTGAATGTTCAATGTGAATCATCATATCTATTTCTTATTCACACGAACCTATGAAGATGGTCAATGAAAAATTTTATTAGTTAAATGCACTAATGTATATATTTATTTCAATTTGATGAGGTTCAATCATATAATTAGTCGTATCTCACTAATATTACCTTATATACGATATTTGTTGTGTATTTTTCTTGTCATCTAACCAGATGTGCCTTGCACGTGTATTCCACTTAATCTATTTAGATGTCATATGAAAATATGGAGAACAACTACATTTTATTTTTTAAAACTATTTTGTATATTAATTTTTATTTTATAAGTTATAACATAATAGATGATGTTCTTTTTGTTGGCTCTCACATGTGACTTTTCGATTGACTATGTACATAAATCAAAGATAGTTATCTGACTGTCCATAGTTAACTGAGAAAGGTTTCCTTTTTGTTTACCCAAAAAATTAAAAATTAAAACTAAAGAGTATATTCTATTTGTGAAATCATATATATAATCACATGTTCATTTTACACACAACAAAGATATAGTTCATATACTTGTAAACAATTTTCAATTGATCAAAAGTTAATATAAGGAAAAATGAAAGATAAATATAATAAATGTTATAACTATGAGAATTCATAATATTATAACTAAAGAGTGTAAAAACGTGTGAATAACATTTGCAATAAGTAGTAATAACTAAGAGAATTTATAATGTTACAATTAAGGAATTAATGTTCAATAGATGAATTTCTAATAAATTTTATACCTACATAAATAAATATGACTTTTAATTAATGGTACTATTTTTTTTATCGTTATTAGATTTTAATTTAGTGTAGTGACAAAATCAAAATATTTATTTCATATTACTGAATATAATTTTTTTCTGTTAATGATAAATTTTAAATGGTACATATATATTCACATATTTTTACATTTGTTGTGAGTTATCTTTCTTTTAAAAAAAGAACTCGAAAATTTTTAAACTTGTTAACTTGATAATACATTCGTGACATAAATAAATACCTACCAAAATATATATATATATATATATATATATATATATATATATATATATATATATATATATATATATCTCATAAAAATTAGCTATTAAATAAATAATTAAAATTAAACTAATATAAACTTCAATTGGCGTTATTACAAGACATATGAACTTTTGTTCGTTGAAAATACTGAAAATATTAAGAAATAGTAAATCACTACAACAAAAGGGCAATTTTTATATCGTAATAACTATTTTGAAGCAAACTTCCTGTCAATCTAAATCACATAAGTAACATTGATAAATAAAGTCGTTCTTTTGTCTTGAGCATCAAAAAACAAATTGTGCCAATTCTCTAACTCTTGAGATGTTTAATAATTTTTGAAAAAGATATCTGAAGCATATATAGACATCACAAGAGAAATTGTTAACAAAAACAAATGATTTTAGACTACATCATGTTAACTTCATATATTGAAACATTACATACTATTGTATATACTAAACAAAAACATAATTATTATATCATCAAAATTATTTTTCTCAAGTACTCCAGGTTAAGAAATATACCCTCTAACCTAATACAAACTTCAACTAGCGTTATTATAAGTCATGTGAACTTTTGTTCATTGAAAATACTAAAAATATTAAGAAATAATAAATAAGTACAACAAAAGGATAATTTTTATATCGTAATAACTATTGTGAAACAAACTTCCTGACAATCTAAATCACATAAGTAACACTGATAAATAAAGTCATTTTTTTTGTCTTGAGCATCAAAAAACAAATCTTGTCAATTATCTAACTCTTGAGAAGTTTAATAATTTTTGAAAAAGATATTCAGACGCATATATATACATCACAAGAGAAATTGTTAACAAAAACAAATGAATTTAGACTACATCATGTTAACTTCATATAATCGAACATTACATACTATTGTATATACTAAGAAAAAAATAATTATTATATCATCAGAATTATTTTTCTCAAGTACTCGAGGTTAAGAAATATACCCTCTTACGATAGAACAATTTACTTCATCAGAATAGTGGTATCTCATATTCCGCTAAAATTCTAACTCACTCAACGACATTATATCACACAAAATTTTTTAAATGCAAGAAGAAGTGTAGAAGATTAAAAAAAAATTTGGTTGAAAAATGAGAAGAAACCCCTCTATTTATAGTCAACAAAGGATAGTAGGAAGAAGTGTTTTTTGTGTCTTATTTGAAAAGTCATAACCTTTTCAAGAAGTCACAACCCTTTGGAAAAATCACAGCTTATTGAAAAAGTCACAACTAATTGAAAAAGTCACAACTCTTTGGAAAAATCACAACTTATCGAAAAATCACAACTCTTTGAAAAAGTCACAACTTATCAGAAAAGTCATAACTCATCAAAAAAATCACAACCTAAATTAGGAATAATATAGTAATTTAACATTCAAGTTAGGAGTTCATGCTTTTAAGATAATATATATATATATATATATATATATGAGATATGATGTTGATTTATGTATGAGGTGTTGTTGTGTAGTTCTGCTTGAAAAGAAAGGGAATTGATGTAATTGCAATAGTTTATATAAGTTGCTTTCTGTTAACATTTCTCTTTTCTTACATTTTTCTTTTGTTTTTTACATTATACTTGTACTTTGTGAAGTGATTTTCTTTACTTTGAGGTCCATTTTAATCATCTAAAGTATGGAGAGCAGATGGATTAACTATGGAGTGAAACAGAGCTTGAAATTGTTGGGGAACTAATTAAAATTTCACATTAATCATACAACTTATTAATTAATAAAATAGTAGCCCTGAAAATTAGACGAAAATTACTATGTTAATATTTAAACATTAGTGCATAAAATTAATACTTAAGTCGTGTTGGGCACTGTCCTAAGAAACTATTTCAACAATGTGAAATGTTTTCCCAAAATTAAACAAACCTTCCCAATCTTAAATAGAAGGTACACGAATCAGCAAATTAATAAACATTAGTAAATTATTAGTGGGGAAATAAAAGAACAAAATCAAACTTATTAATTAATTAAAGAAGTAAAAGAAAGAAGCAAAACGTGAGAGAGAGCCAGAGCAAGAAGAAAGTTTTTATGTTTTCTGCTATATTTCAACGACAGGGAAATGCCTATTTAAAGGCTTCTTGACAAGTGTCAAGCAAAGGTAATGCTAATGATACTGCCAAGTGTTTGAAGTTGCCATTTCTCCAAGAAATGGAACTTCTTAAGCACACCATTAATTGGCTTCTCAAAAACACATCCAAATAAATCTTTTGAAATAAAAATTTACTTACAATCCCCCACATATTTCAAAAGAATTTATACAAAAAAATATAACTTGCTGGATTTTTTGGACAAAATACAATAGGTTTGGTGTCTTCCAAATTATGAACCAAACTTATATCGATAAAATTTAATTTACAGAATTACCGGTGAAATATAATATTTCTATGAACCAATAATTTTTATTGTAAATAAAAAATTTTACCAATCACATTTTGACCTTAGTAATTTTGCTGTTCAACGCGCCAAGAAATTTGCAGCTTCAAATTCAATGGGCAAAAACCCAAAAATATTGAGTCTCCAATCCGGGTTCTTCTAAACTCCTCTTCAACTTATTTCTTAATTTTCGATTGTAGTTAATTAGATTTATTTCTATTGTAAGTTTAGTTTACAGTTATAATTATTTGATTTGAATTCTATTAGTTGTAACCTGAATGAATCTTCTAGTAAAGTTTTCATATTTGGGTTTCAAAATCTCTTTACATTGTCAAATTATTTCACTTAGCAATTTTGAATTATTATCAATTTTTGTTCACCACTTGTTCAATTTCTTAAAAATGAACTCAAAGTTTCTTTAAATAATCAATTCAAGTTTCTCTTATCACATGTTTTGAATAAAAATTAAAAACTTGAAGTTTTAGTCCATAAATGATTCACCATATAATCGCACATTGTTAGCAGAAATTTCAAGTGCTAACACCTTCTTGATATGGAAATAGGAACCACGTACCCGTTCTTTAGACTTCATAAGATTTTTCTATTTTAGATTTTTTTTAGATTAAATGAAATGTTTCTTGATTTTCCTCTAACAATAAAGTGGTGACTCCATGACATTTACAATTTTTTCGTCAAAAGTTGAAAGAAGTTTTAAGACTTTGAATATTTTCAACAAATCTTTACTTTACTCTTTTCAATACTGTGATGAGCCAAATCTAGTGAACTCCGGCGACCAGCGGCACAAGACAGCCAACGAAGAGAACAATATCTCTAAAGAATTCTTAAACAAAAATGTTCTTTTATCTACAAGAAAACTCTTCACATACAACTATATGGAGAATTTATTGTTGGAAAGTTGTACTAATCTGATGGCGAATTCACATCCGCCATTGGAAGACAACTCTTTCGGTCACTAAATTACACCTCCAGACCTTTGGAACAACATTGACAGTAACGTCGAATCTTCTCCACTCAAAGATGAAGTCATGCTTGATGTCCTCGATATCAACTTATCTATCGTTGATATCTTCCCACCTCTTGAAAACTTACCAACCAAACATTGTATAAAAGTAATACATGAATAACCTTTATATAATATTTAAAAAGTGACTAACCAAACGTTATATAAAATTAGTACATAAATAACTTTGATCCTATTTGCAAATCAAACATTTAAAATTATTACATGAATAACAAAGTTATTCATGCATTAGATACCCCATAAAGTTATGGACAGATGAGAGATCGGTGTGCCACTTTTAGATGTTGCATATGGAGGTTATCAATTGAATGTCACGAAGTGCGCCTTGTTATTTTACTTCGGGAAGTTGTCGCTCTTGTGAGACGCTGAAATATTTGTGTTGTTGTTATTAGCTACTAGCTATTTTGAGATTGTGACTTTGTTTGTTGAGTTAAAAGTGGTCTACTCGTGATGACGACCTTAACACCTTATCGATTGGTTATGGGTCATTTTTGCAACCTAGTTGATTCTTGCATAATTGCATTACCTTTGGTTTGCCAAGCTTCTTAAAGGCAACTTTGGGGATTCAGTTAAAATGTATGTCAAGGCTACAATTTCTCTACTGGCATGATCCTAATGGTCTCAACTTGCTATGATCGGTACATTTTAATTTTTTGACCTGTAGCCTTGTCCTATTGAGTTGGCTATCAGAATATGATATAATGTCTATCAATGACAATTCACTCCTTTCTTAGTGGCCTAGAAAATCATGTTACAATTGTATTTTGATCAATTATGATTATTTGTTATTATTGTAATGTTTTATCGTCTTGTTGCCGCCTATAAGCTTGTTTTGACCTCAACATATAGTAACACTACAGTGTTCTTGTTAAACTGTTCCTACAGACCAGGTAGATTGAGCTAATAAGCCGGGTAGACCACACGTGCAGGCCAATAAATTGTACCTATGAGTCGGGTAGACCGTACCTACAGGATGGGAAGGTTGTACCTACGAGACAAAATATATGAATTGTACCACAGAGTCTCAAAAATGCATTAATTCACAATACATGAATATACAAACAGTTTAGATCATATTATTAGTGGGATCTAGGTAAAAGGGATGATATGGATATATAGTGACTGTTTGCGCTCGTTAGGACTTATAGTGATTGTGTGTGGTTTTACCTCTCGGGCTTAAAGGGGCCATGTTATTGCTTCTTGTGTATTTTTATTGTCTTATTATAAGAAGATAAGGTATTGTACTTGTGTTTCAACCATACCCCTTTCGTTCGGTCCTTATACTTTAGTTTCAGCTTTCAGTTTGCCTTACAGGCTCGGTACATTATTTTATATTGAAACCACTTGCTTGGGGGTACCACATTAATGCCTGCAAATCCTGAGTGAGGACCAGACAAAATTGTCGAGTAGCACAATCACCTATCAAGCTAATAAGCTAGCTCATTTCTTCTAGAGGTTTCCAGACTCATAGAGGTTTGCTTGTTTATATTTTTGGGTAGTTCAAGGCCTTGTCTCGTCCAAGTAATATTGTATTCATAAAGTCTTTTACACTAGCACTTTGGGTTGCTTAGCCATGATTTAAGGCCATGTTGGCCTTGTTTGTTGGTGGCTGGGCTTAAATTTTATAGCCATTTGATGCGTTGATTATTTACATACATGTTTTCAACCTTTGTATAGTGATCATGGTAGCTTTGATGACCCCTATTACGTTTATGCTCTCTTAGATACCATGGTGGCCTTGACGGTTTCAATAGGCTTTCTCCTAGTTGTTTATGGTTTTTATATAAACTATGGGTGTAGCTGTTTTCTTTGTAGAGATGTTGACTTGGGCTTTTCTGCTCGAGGGCTTATTTTTAGCAGAGATATACTTGCTTCTTTTTTTAGTGTTTGTTGCTTCTATGTGCCATTATAAAATAGTTCAGCAACATCAGTTCAGGTCTATGTATTGGCATAAGGTGTCAGTTGCGCTCCTCGAGTTTGGGGCATGAAATCAATAATGGTCACTAAATTATTATGTTATTTCAATTTTGGCCCCTTTGGTATACAATTATGCATATTTAATCCTAATTAACTTAGATGTATAGTTTTTGTCCATAAAACTGAATAAATGAGGGTAACCTTTTGTCAAGGTGGAGTCCAATCTCAATAATAATAAAAAAGTCTTCATAGGGGATATATGACACTTGGAGGTCCAAATTGGGGTATAATTTGGTCAGTTTGCTAACAAGGAAGGCATTTTTATCCTATTTTTAATACTTCAAGGGTACTATTGGACCAAACACCCCCCCCCCCCCCCTAATAGTTCAAGGTTCTTTTTGGCCATTTTTCAATTTTATGATAATTTTATTAAGCGCTTAACTTCCGTCAATTTTAAGGACAAAATATACATTATAGATTTATTAAAAATTATATGTGTATAATACAAGGATCAAAATTTAATAACATCCTAACTCACCCACCAAATTTTTTATCTTTCCTTTTATAAAATAGCATGGGGTGTTAAGGTTAATTTAAATTTCAAATGGGTTACAAGGTGGGAGTTTATTTTAGTTTTATTTTATTTTTAGTTTCAATCAGGTTGCTACATTACTTTTCAGTCATTGAAACTTGAATAAATCTGGCTAGGTGATGAGTGAAATATCGGTATATAAAAAAGTGTTTGTTTTCGTTAAAAAAAGAGGGGAGAAGATGACTTTAGCATATAGTTTAAAATATTTGACCGACTATTTGGGCAATGAAGTTTAATTTCTAGATAGACAACTCAAGATTTTATTTGCTTAATGTTCAAATCTTTTATGTTATGTTTGAGGCTTTAAGCATCTATATTTTTCAAGAAATTAAAATTGGATGGGAACTTGTTAAACGTCTTTAGACATGGCAATGGGGCAAGGTGGATGCGGGGTGGGGTGTGTTTAAGGCTATGCGAGGCAGGGCAGTTTTAAGGTTGTGTAGGGCGGGTGGTGTCACGCCTCGAGGCTACCCCATAGACGTAACACGGGACCTAGGATCATCAGTGACCCCAAGCTAACCCTGAGTCTGGTATATATCAAGCATACTGAGAATAACTAAGTAAAAATGTACTATGCGGAAGCTAAATCAATTGATAAATAAAGAGGGAATAAATCCCAAATGGGTCTAAAGTAAATATAAATAACAAGAGTTTAGTGATGAATGTCACAATCACTTAACAACTCGAGCTGAATCTACTACTATGTCTGAAAAACCTCTAACTGAGTCGAGTTACTGGTACATGCCCCCAGCTAACTCTAACAAAACTAAAAACTAAAAATAAAGACTAAAATAAAAAGACTGTCTATTGTCCTCGAAGTATGAGAACTCACCACTGAAGTTGCTGGAGTCGTATTGAGAATCAATCTAAGAGTGATCTTGATACTGAGTGCTTGAACCTACATCATAAAATGATGTAGCACAAAGTGTACGTCAGTACTTGAAATGTATTGAGCATGTAAGATATAGATATGCTAAGCTGAACAAAGTATATAAGTTTAATAATATATAATTGAGCAATGATATAATCTGAACAAGGAAATAAATATGTACTGAAGTATAACTGAAAGATAAACTGGATATAATGACCAAATACTAATCATGAAGATAACATGATGAACTATATACTGAAGTAACTGCTGAAAACATAGCCAATGCACTAAGAGTCTGATTGTTGGAGCTACTACTAACCGACATAAACCAGATGAGCTAAACGTGAAGTCTAGTGTATAGCCCTATCAAGAGGACCCAATATACCTTGCCAGGGATATAAAAGCATGACTGTGGCTTGATCACTAGAAGTGATGCCCAACTGAGGGGATTTATAAACCTATGCGGGCACGTAATTTTAAGACTTTGAGGGTACGCTGAACCCCCGTCCAACTCGGTGCTAAGCCTATTCCCAATTGAATATTTCTGAAGCTAAATTGCACTAAATACGTAATAGCTCAAAATTGACATGCTAACTAAGAATGCAACATTTATATACTAAGAATATAACATTTAAAATATGAAGCATGAATTTCTATCTGGTTGGCCTAGCAAGTATAATTCATGAACTAGGATAAATTTACACAAGCTAGGGTTTGAGTGCTTTGCATGAAATTATAATAAAATTATCAAGAAACAAGTCATTTAGATCAAAGGAACCATATTCACAATAAATCTTGAAAATCTAGAAACCCTAGGTCTGAACAGTTTATGAGAATTTGAAGAACTAAGTTCTAGGGACCTAATGGGTGAAAGGAACCCACTAGTGAAATCCCACATATATGGTGACAAAATCTACGGAGATATCCTTTGGATTTTGGGACTAAACTTGAAGAACACCTCTGCTTGTTCTTAGAAGAACTGGTGTCTCTTACCCTTCTTTTTGTTCTAATTTTGATGATTATTTTGAGAATAAGTTTTGGGTAGGTTATTGCTAGATTATTAGGCATAGACATAGTAAAATGAGGTAGTTTAGGCATTAAACGACGTGGTTTAAGTGCCCAAAACATAGAGGAAAGACCAAAATAAGCCTGACTTAAAATCTTATAAAGGTCCTTCATGAGACCACTGACGGACCATCATTTAAATCATTGCCTGTCAACTGGGTCGTGGTTTGTGGCCTTGCCCAATAGGGCTCTACTGAAACGAGTGTAACTTTTAACTCCGAGCTTGGATTTTAGCAAACTCGGTGAAAGAGGACTAAATTATCTTTAATTGGATAGTTTATGTGCCACCTAATTCATTTTGTGCTAAACGATATGACCGTATGAAGTTGAACCAAAACTTGAAGCCTGACATGTTCCCTCCATGGTCCATTTGACGGACAATGTGAGTTTCCACAAGCTGTATAGGCCACCATGGTTCTTCATGGTAGTTGTGGTGGTACTGGGTCAATTTCACGGGCCACTTGACAGACCGTGTGGGATTCCACGGCCCGTGGATGGCTCTGTGGTCTTCCTTGCCGGATGGATATGAACCATGGCGAGGATGACAGGTCGTGGTCTTGTTCACTGCCCATGAACCCCTCCGTAGTTCACCATTTTTCTCCTGTTCAGTCTTAGATAAATCCAGAGGTGTTATAATATCTTTCTTTTGAGATCATTCATCTTCGAATGAAGTTTATGAAGGTTGAGTTTGGGGATAGAGCTGAAAAGGTTGAGTTTGGGGATAGAGCTGAAATCCCTACCAACTGATTTCTAGAAACTGATATCTAATTGAATTGAGTTTCGTGAACATGTAAATATGCTGAAATGCAAGAATAACTAAGAGAACAAGATACTGAAACTGAATTACACAAGAGTAAACTGAGAGACTGGAGAGGAACTTGTACCTCAAGCTAAAACTGAATCAGAAGGAAAGAGGCGAGGATATTTGTCTTCATGGCTGCCTCTGCTTGCCAAGTAGCTCCCTTTATGAACTGACTCCTCCATAAAACCTTTACTGAAGCGACTTTCTTATTTCTCAACCTACGATCCTAACGGTCAAGAATCTCAACTAGAATCTCCTCATAGGTGAGGCTATCCATCACAACTACACTTTCTAAAGGTACTATCGATGCTAGTTGATTCTTCTGATAGATCTAATTTTTGTGTTATTAGATTTAAAATTATGTTTTTTTTATGTTAAAACATAGTAAAGTAACTTTGGCGTAAATGAATATATATATATATATATATATATTTAAATGATCACCCAAGAAATTACTTGTGCCTTTCCACTCCTTCAAAATTGATTTTTTTGTTGATGTTTTTCACCGATTTTTGGCAAAGGCGATTTAGGGTCAAACTAAATTTGAATTCACATTCTAAAGTTTGATATTGGGGGTACTAACACATTATAAAAAAGGAGACTTTATGGCACACCCCAAGCCCACACCTTGGGCGTGGCTAGAATTCGAGAACCATTATTGGCCACAAGCAGACCCTGACCTGGCTTAACTCTCAGTGGAAGACTTACTCATTATAATATGACTTTCATTTGATATCTTATGGGCTACCTAACTTATCTTGTACTGAAAGTTATGGTCGTTTGAAGTTGACCAAAAATTCACAACTTAAGCAAAACTTGAAAATTTTTCAGATTTGGCTATTTCCAATTTGATTCTTTCTATTTTTAGCTCTTTTGAATACCAAGGTGTTACATTTTATACCCAGAGAGACTTGAACTTTAGAGAGTACTTATCACTCCACCACAATCATTAATTGTTAGTAAAATTGATTTGTCTTTTATTGAAGTGTATGTAAAATATTATAAATTAAAATACTATCTATTTGTCTTCGTAAGTTATATTATTTCAAGACGTTCAACAAGTTCCCATCCAATTTTCTAGAAAAAAGTCGATGCTTAAAGCCTCAAACATAACAAAAAAGAGTCATACATTAAGCAAATAAATTCTTGAGTTGTCTATCTAGAAAATAAACTTCATTGCCCAAATAGTTGGTCAAATATTTTAAACTATATGCTAAAGTCATCTTGTCCCCTCTTTCTTTTTAACAAAAAATATCACTTTTCTATATACCGATATTTCACTTATCACCTAGCCAGATTTATTCAAGTTTCAACGACTAAAAATAAATGTAGCAACCTGATTGAAACTAAAAATAAAATAAAACTAAAATAAACTCCCACCTAGCAGCTCGTTGAAATTTAAATTAACCCTAACAACCAAGCTATTTTATAAAATGAAAAACAACAATTTTTGGTCCGTGAGTTAGGATGTTATCCAATTTTGATCCTTTTAATATTCACATATAACTTTTAATAAATCTATAATGTATATTTGGCCCTTAAAATTGACGGAAGTTGAGTGCTTAAAAAAATTATCATAGAATAGCAAAATGGCCAAAAAGAATCTTGAAATATTGGAGAAGTTTTGGTCCAACAATACACTTGAATTATTAAAAATAGGATAACTATTCAAATCAGAAAAATATAACTATAAACTAAACTTGCAACAGAAATAAATCAAACTGATATATACAATGGAAATAATTAACTACAATCGAAAATGAAGAAATAAATCTAAGGTCATGATGGCACCTATTATACCCCGCCAGTAGGTAATTCTAACCCATAATCTAGAGACATAAGCAATGGACTACCAAGAGAAAGACAACAACAAGAAGTAAGAGCATAGAACAACGTAGAGAAGGTAATTAACAAAACCATCTCAAGACCCGACATCAGTAAGTAGTTGATCATCTAATCTAAAATATGAGTACAAGGCTTTCACAATTAAGTACAGGTTGTCTCTAAATACAATATAAAGAATAAGCCTAGCCAAAACAGAAGTAAACCGGTAGCTTCAGATGCCAGGAGCTCACGCTAATCTTCGACATCCCAAGATTCTCCGCACTGCTCAAAATAAACAGTGATAACTTAACTACAATCTGCAGGGAGTAGAAGTGTAGTATGAGTACCAAAAAGAGTACTCATCAGGAAATGACCGACTGAGCTCAAAAGATAGCAAAAGCATGAACACCAAGTAATAGGAAAAGCAAACACAAGTAAATAAACATGAGATACTAAATTAGCCAAGAATTAAAGAATATAAATAGGAAAAAAGGCGTTAAACATAGGGTCAACAACTCACCTGGATCGCAAGCCTAACAACACAAACTTACACCAAAAGTACCACGGCCCAAACAAACCATGACCCTAGCCTAAATAACCCTTTAGGAGATCATGAAACCATCATAATTGCACTGTGAGACTGTTTTTCTGATCTTTTGACTGAAGTAAACAATCAAAGTACAAAGGCTCCAAAATACGTAAACTTATAAAATCCAAACAAATGACCATATGATCGAATTGTTAGTCCCACCAAGTCAGAGATATCACTACATGAAAGCTCTAAACACTAAAAAGATTAGAAAACAGAGAAAATTACGTAGAGGGTTATTACAATAGACATACTATCATTTGGAATCAAAATCCATCTAGAACAAGATTATATCGTATTAAAAGAGACATGAACAAAGCTACGGTCGAAACAACCACAGGAAAAAGAGCAAATCTTAAACTTGAATCAACACACATTGCATTCTTCATAACAACAAGAGCAACATAAATAACTCATACTAGCAAACTAAATGGTAGAATGAAAATCACTAAAGGAAATAATTAGGACTAAATCTAATCTACAACGAAGCAAATAACCTATTTACAAGCATAGTTGACAAAAGAAAAACCAACAACAGGAAGAGTTTACCTTTTCCAGAGCAATGAGCAAGAGGAATTCACCACAATCAAAATATGAGCTCTGGTGAGCTCCAATGAAGCTCCAATAAATGACAAGAGTAAAATTTCGGGTCTAAACCTTTGTGGTTTTTTTGTCAGAACACCATCCTCTTCCCCAAAATTGTCAGCTTTGAATTGCATAATATCTCATATTTTCTCATTACTCTATTTATAGATACTTGAATTACTTTTAGCCGAAATCCCGCACCCTTATCCATACAAGGATCTATATCCACAAATGCCAAAATTCTTTCATAAAGGATCTGGCCTCTAGATCTGCAAAATAAAAAGTAACCTCAAGATGTGCATTTTTATTGGACATCTGCACCCGAGTCTGAGCAACATTGGGTCTTACAATGGAGTGAAAGATTCCGTGATAGCCTCTTATGTGAATACGCTCTGGAGTGGAAATCCCTTATAAAAGTGGTGATAGTTATAGGAGCAACAAGAATGGGAAAATCTAAACTTTCCATCGATCTAGCCAACCATTTTCCAATAGAAGTTGTGAATAGGGACAAACTAAAAGTGTACAAAAGTAGTTGATATATATTCACAAATAAGGAGACTGCGGATGTAGTACTCTTTTCCTAGAAAATGACTTATCAAAACCTTACATCGAGGTCTCTATTGAAAATGAATTAGCTAATAGATCTATGGAAAGGCTAGATCTTCCTGTCCTGTTGGACCCATTATAATCACCACCTTATATTTTTTATGCTAGGAACCATATATTTATAGATCTCTAAAAAAGTAACAATATTCATTGTGTAAAATATTATTAAATATGTAAAGAAGAAGGAACACTTCAAGTTTTCAATGTGTTGTTTTTTTTTTTTTTTTTTTTTTTTTTTTTTTTTTTTTTTTTTGTAGAAGAAATCTTGTTTTGATGCATGTATCTGTCAATATATTGTAAAAATGTTGCTTGTAATTGGCCAAGACACGCCTTTTAGAACACTTGGCAGCTTTTGATTCATTTTTATATTTACTCAAAGCTGGCACGACATTTAAACACATGGCATCATCTTGTTGGCCTTGAATTTGCTTGAAATGTCGTGCCATTAGCTGGGCGGCATAAGTTTGGGCCATAAATGGACTTTGGGTTAAAATAATAAAAATTAAATTATATAATATCTAATAAATTTAATACATTAGACTGGATAATAGTAAAAATCAACATGTTTATTTAATTTGGATTGTTGTTGTTGTATAATGTATTATATTGTTAGTTTAAATATCATGCATATTTTGATTGTTAAGTAAATTTTATTGTATCATATAACGATTCAATTAATCGTTAGATAATGACATAAATTCAAATTTTATCTAATGACCAATTTGGTATGATCATGTCATAATCTTAATATTTCTTCTTATTCGTCTTTACTTATAATTTAATATTTTATTTTATTCTATGTAGTATCTTTTTATAGTAGCTCTATCTCGTAGTCTACTTTTATTGTATTTTATTCATTCAATATTTTTTATGTATCACATGGTGTAATAACGGAGAACAGGACAAACCATCCAAATGTTGTAACGACAAAATACAATACAATATATCCCTCTTATTTAATTATTTTTAGTTGGACTTTTTTTCATAAAGATCATACTTTTGGAGTTCGGTTCAAAAATTGAAGTAACAAAAAAAAAATCGTTAATATGTTGCTTAGTGTCTGGAAGATTTGTATCTATTAGTCCAAAAAAATAAAGTAAAAAAACTCATACTCATTTGAAATTGAGTCTTCTGACAGATGTGATTTTTGTGTTATTATACTTCAAATAATGTTTTTTTATGTTAAAATATAGACAAGTGACTTTGGGGTAAATGATATATATATATATATATATATATATATATTCAAATCTTGGGATAACGAAGGTATCAATGATCGATAAGTTGATATCGAGGACGTCAAGCGTGACTTCATCTTTGAGTGGAGAAGATGTGACGTTATTGACAATGTTGTTCCCGTGGTCTGGAGGTGTAATTCTAAAAAGATATAGAATAGAAAACTCTGTTTAAGTCCAAAGAACAGGTACGTGGTTCCTATTTCCATATCATGAAGGTGTTACCACTAGAAATGTCTGCAAACCATATGCAGTTATCCGGTGAATCATTTATTTGACTAAAACTTGAAGTTTTTTTTATTTTTATTTAAAACATGCTATAGAGAAACTTGAATTGATTATTTAAAGAAACTTTGAGTTCATTTTTAAGAAATTGAACAACTGATGAACAAAAATTGATAATCATTCAAAAATGATAAGTGAAATAATTTGACGAAGTAAAGATACTTTGAAACCCAAAACTGAAAACTTAACTAAAAAATTCATTCAAGTTACAAATAATATGTTAGGATCAAGCACTTACCATCATGCCAAAAGTTATAGCTGATAGCAAAGGCGCAACTTTATCTCATAAGTTAACCAAGCAAGCACCATGTTCGATTATAACTCCGACCCGGGCCACCCATCCCCTCGTGACCTTGCCACAGGCAAGATGTTGACATTACTCAACAATCCCCCTCCCAACACATGCCTCATGCAGATTGTTACTCTTGGAAATCAAACCCACGACATTGGCTTTGATACCACTAGTTAGGATCAAACGCTTACAATCATGAAAAAAGCTATAACTGATAGCAAAGGCACAAGTTTATTTGTTAACTGAGTCCACCAAGCAAGTGCCATATTCAATTATGACTCTCACCCGAGCCACCCAGCCCCTCGTGGGCCTTGCCATAGGCAGGATCTTGACATTACTCAACAAAGAGGCTCACCAAAGCTAACTGAAATGCAAATGG
Source organism: Solanum bulbocastanum (assembly GCA_037074985.1). Classification (NCBI taxonomy): domain Eukaryota; kingdom Viridiplantae; phylum Streptophyta; class Magnoliopsida; order Solanales; family Solanaceae; genus Solanum; species Solanum bulbocastanum. The sequence goes on along the minus strand of CM073608.1, from coordinate 12,642,247 downwards.
TATCAACGGAGCACCTGTTGATGACCATGAACACCTATATATGCATCATAAAAAGATGCAGGTCGAATGACGTCAGTACATTAAATGTACGACCATGTAAGGGGAAGCTGAAAGCAATAGTTAACAGACATGATAAATCATAACTTTTTAAAACATAACTCTTTCTCAATTTGAGTTAATTACTCACAATATCCTCTTAAAAGAGGTAATAAACTGAAACTCCTCTAAACTTGTAAACTCATTGAGAAATCGGTGTTTCTTTCTTTTAAATGTAAAAGTATTACATATTTGGGAATACTTAGTTCCCTTCTACTCATTTTGATACATGAAACTCAATTCTCTTCATCCTCATACTGATTTACTTAAGACTTATTTCAAATCTTTACTTAATTGCAAAAGGGTTCTTAACTTTGACTCAAAAGGTCCTCTTGAACTTTCCTCTTAATTTTACTTCAATTTAAAAAATGTAATTAAGAGATGTGATTAGGATATACATGATCTCTTAAGGATTAATAAAGACTTTAAGAGTGAATATAAAGAAGAGAATGCAGGAACGGTTCGAGGAAACACACCCAGAAAGATGGATGGAAGAGTAAGAGACCTTGCGACTCTGGCACACTCAGTGGCACGGAACGCTAACCCCTAATCTAATGGACAATGTTTGGTGTGCATTGAGTGGCACGCTGCGTTAGGCCCCAAACTACTGGACAGTAGTTCTGGTGCTGTGGTGGCTCTCCCCCCCCCTCCCCCCTCCCCCCCCCCCAAATACTCATGCCTAGAAATCTAACAGATTTTAATGCTCAAATTCAAGTCCTAACTCATCTAAAATCGAACGATGTCTTCAAAAACTCTCTTTGATTCATAAACCCAACATAAATTAAATAATCCCTCTCAAATATATTAAGAAACATCACTCATTCGCAAGATCCTCACCTCCAGAACTCAAAAACCTCCGTTGTTATAGAATGGGGCTAAAACTCAAGAACTTCTCAAGAATCTCAAATATAAACAAGTCATGGGCGAATTCATGAATGAAATTACATGATTGGCATGAGGGCGTACAAACCTAATACTATGAGAAGCTTACATACCTCGAAAGAACCCTTATTCTTGGAAAAATTCTTCAACCCTTGAACGTTTCAACCCTCAAAATTTAGCAAACTCGGCGGTGTTGGAAAGAGGACTCACTAAACTTCGATTTCATACTTCATGAGCCACATAACTCTTTATTTGCTAAAGGATATGGTCGTTTGAAGTTTACTCAAAACTAAAAACTAATCAAAGTCTGAGGTGTGACAAAAAATAAGGTAATAACTCAACAGTTGATCACAAGGAACTGGACAGGAAAGACACCAATACAAATAGTTACCAATTTAGAAGTAAACCGGTAGCTCCATATGCTAAGAGCTTACGCTAATCTTCGACATCCCAAGATTCTCCGCACAACTCAAAATCAACGGTGATAACATAACTGCAATCTGCAAGGGGTAGAAGTGTAGTATGAGTACCAAAAAGAGTACTCATCAGGAAATGATAGACTGAGCTCAAAAGATAGCAAAAGCATAAACACCAAGTAATAAGAAAACCATAACCCAAGTAACAAAACATTAGACACTAAAGTAGGCAAGAAATAAATAATAGAAATAGGAAACAAGGGGTTATCATAAAGGTGTTAGCACTTGAAATGTCTGCTAACCATATGTGGTTATTTGACAAATCATTTATTTGACTAAAATTTGAAGTTTTTTTTATTTTTATTTAAAACATGCTATAAGGGAAACTTGATTTGATTATTTAAAGAAACTTTGAGTTCATTTTTAAGAAATTGAACAAGTGATGAACAAAAATTGATAATTATTCAAAAATGATAAGTGAAATAATTTGACGAAGTAAAGAAACTTTGAAACCCAAAAATGAAAACTTTACTGAAAAATTCATTCAAGTTACAACTAATATGTTAGGATCAAGTGCTTACCATTATTCCAAAAGTTATAGCTGATAGCAAAGGCACAACTTTATTTCATAACAAAGTCCACCACGCAAGCCCCATGTTCGATTATGACTCTGACCCAGGCCACCCAACCTTCGTGAGCCTTGCCATAGGCAGGATATTGACATTACTCAATAATTCCCCTCCTAACACATGCCTCATGTAGATTGTTGCACTTGGGAATCGAACCAACGTCATTGGCTCTGCTACCACTTGTTAGGATCAAGCTCTTACAATCATGCCAAAAGCTATAGCTGATAGCAAAGGCGCAACATTATTTCTTAATTGAGTCCACCAAGCAAGCGACATGTTTGATTATGACTCTAACCCAGGCCAGCCAGCCCCCGTGGGCCTTGCCATAGGCAGGATCTTGACATTACTTAACATAATAGAATTCAAATCAAATAAATATAAATGTAAAATAAACTTAAAATAGAAATAAATCTAACTAAAATGTACCATGGAAATAATTAACTACAATTGAAAATGAAGAAATAAGCCGAAGATGGGTTTAGAAGAGCCCGAATTGGAGACTCTTTTTTATTGGGTCTTTGCCCGTTTAATTTGAAGTTGCAAATTTCTTGGCCTTACCCCCACAATATTAGCTTTCCGATCCTTTCATATTAGCTTCCTTTTCAAACTTCATGCCTAGGCAGACTAAATCAGAAGAATTTGGGCTTACGTGGCCCAACATCGAAATGCAAAGTGAAAATAGGGAGTCAAGTAGACTGTATTCATGCACAAAAATGGTAAAGATAAGCATCCATTAATGATAGGAAATTAAAATTATTTAAATATACACAAGCAACTATGAATATGGGACTGAACAAGGAAAATGTCAAGCCCCGAGCCTACACCCTGGACGTGACTGACACTAGAGAACCATTGTTGGTCCCCAAACGAACCCTTGGCCTGGCTCAATACTTAGCGGAAGACATACTCAAGTAAAATGGAAATTCCAACAACAAAACATATCGAATAATGTCTCAAAACAACTCAATGTCAATAAAGGTTTTATCACAACCCAGACCGTTGCGATTGGCATCCACACTAACAATTCGGTGGGAGAACCACTACTCCAACCCAAACCAAGCAATCAATCTAAAAACTAAGGCATATAAGTCAAATACTAAGGAAAGAAAATAGAGTTTCCATAAACTCTAACAAAAGTTCAACAATAACTAACAAATGCGGTATAATTAACCTAGAATCTGAAAGTCAATGTACAAAAACTCTACTAATGACAAGTCTAAGAATAAGGGGTACAACCCTGAAACTAAACAACACCTTAAACAAAAGTTTGAGCCCGAAAAGAGTGGACTTAAACAAGGAAGATCCATGGCAGCCTGAAAGAACTGGCTCACCCTTGAATCCGATCACACTCATAGTCATCTAGCTGAGGTCTATCAATAGCCACCTGAAGATGCCGTGTACTTAACAAAGAAATAGAAAGTGCAGTATCAGTACACAACTACCGTGTACTCGTAGGATCACACGGCTATCCCACTAAGTATAACATACATTAGTTAATACAACAATATAATCACATGCACAAATCGAACATATACAATATCATCAACATATACGAATAGTGAACAACTTCACGATTCTCACATATCACAGTTATATCAATTTAGAGCAACATACCGTCTTCCAATATCAATCATCATAAGATAAGAGCAAACTCATCACAAGTAGATACACAACACAATTCAATGGTCCTCTCACGGAACCCAACTTAATGGTCCTCTCATGGAACCCAAACCCAAACCCAAACAGTTAGCATTTCGGAACATGGCAATCCGATCCAAGTTAGTAATGCCGAAAAGTGATAATTGATCCCATATTAATGCTGAAACGTGGCAATTCGATCCAAGTTAGTGTGTCGGATCGTGACACCCGCCCATTCAACAAACCATAATAACAATGTATATTCTCACAATCATACAACAAGAGGTGATTCATAGCATACAATTATTCAATTATCCTCATTTACAACAAGTGTGATCAATAATGCAACATACGTATACATACATGTATCATAAGGCACTTGCATCTTCCCTTTTCGGATTCTTTCTACTTGTTCTAGGTCTACAAACAATAATTTATATGCAAGGATCAACAATCAAAGGTCTAATTATTTGGATTATAACAAACCCAATAACCCTAGACCAAACCCAATATCCTAATACCCAATTTAGGGCTTTTTCCACCATAAATTCTAGATCAAAACCCTCCCCCATCGATAATGACCCACTAGATTACGTTCTACGAATCAAAAAGTAGATTCGGGGAGTTAAAACCTTGAAAACGGTCAAGAAGTCGCCTGGGTCGTCTCCTTAGATCTAAAAATCATAAAGTGCCAAATAAGGACGTTTAGGGGTTTATTAACGACTTTAAGTCGCGTATGGCCTACCACAGTGGACCCATCCTGCTATAGTGGCCCCACTCTGGGGGCTCCAATCCCACTCTGGAGGGCTACACTGAGACAAAATATTACCTGTTCACTCTAAGATCATTTTTGAGTGTTCTACTCGCCCAAATTCAATTCCGTAAAGTTGTATGGGTTCCTTAATGAGTTATATAACTAGTCATGTAACCAAAAGTACAATTAATTCACTTAGTTGTTACCAGATTCCCTACAACTTAATGACTCTTATTTCGTCCAAATTTGGACTAGGTTGGGTAAATCCAACTACTATGAAAAAGTTTTCTGACCCCAATTCTTTCTCCATTGGCTTTTTCATAATGACAGAAATCAGGTTGTTACAATAGATACCAATTTACCCATCACTTGTTTTGGAGTGATCAACTAGTTAAGATATTATTAAAGTAAAGGTAGAGTAGTATCTGAATTGTCAAATTACTGGGGATACTTGTATCGCATGCCCTTCTTACCAAATCTCATTACCCCCTAAGGGTTTCACATGTCCAACTTCAAACCAACCAATTGAGTACCTACACATCCTCCTATACAATGCCTCAATAAATTCATCTCAACACTCGAGTGATAATTATTGTGGTATGTAAACTTAACTAATCAACAAAATGATTCCCAACAACCACCAAAGTCGATCGTATACACGTCTGCCACATGTTATCAAGGATCTTGACACAAACATCAGGACAAATCCTTTATCACATAACCATGATAAAATCCTAAATCAAAACTCGCCACAATTAGAGGTGCACCTGAACCAGCCAACACACAATCATAATACCCAAGCAATCATAGTTCTTATCAACATCTCCATCTCATAACCAAATTTCCCATGAGTTTAAGCTATAAAAATTTGATCCTTAGACATCAAATACTCATCGAGGGATATGCCCAAGCATACAAACCCTCCAACAACACTATCGAAATGCTAGAATTAGTAATTGTAGATTACCTCGTAAGAACAGTAGAATTGGATTCAATAATCCCATATTCAACCACACATAATCGATACATGACCTCGACGACACAATGAAATATTAAAATTGCCGGACAACCACAAATACGCGTGGTAGCTCTTTTGTAATTTCTCATAAGAAGGTGGTATATGTAGAACCACTAAAATACTTTAACAACTCCAAGACAACACCAATTATGTCATTCGAGATAACCAAATCTTCCCAATCTTCCCACTCAACCAAGAGAACATCGTAGGATTTGGTACCCGTGATCCACCACTAGGGATCCACCCACAAAAGTGAAAACACACTAGAGCATAGCTAGTGAATCATACTCAAAACACTAACAACCATCATAAATACTCCAACCTTTTTCCTTACTATAAACCAACACTTTCAAAAATGAAACCTTTCTTAAGTACTTAACAATCAATAGTAGTAGACTTATGACTTAACCCAGGTATAAGTCCTTTCAAATGCTCAATACCGGATACAATTGATCATTTATCACCTTTCCAATTCATACCTTGACAAAATATATCACGAATGTAGACTTACAATGAAAAATCTGAATTGTAATTTCCACTGTATAACACAATCCCTTTTCTTTATAAACATTAGCTTAACATTAACTTGTACCTTGAAGATTCTTATGAATTCATAGATCTTCGCTTATCATTGATCGCATCTCTATCGATCTTACAATATCCTTCGCTAAAATTCAATCGTATTCATTACTAAACTCAAAACAAAACCAAAGCACTTATCATCACACTCGAGCTAATGTTTGTACACTCCTTTCTCAAGTACTCTTTTTCGATAGTTTTTAACCAATCCGACACACTTGCGAAATTATTACCATAGCCACTGCAAAATAAATGAAATCACGCGTCTTTGAACCCAATTATCTACTCCTCTAAAGATAACTCTTTTGCCTTAAGAATCAAATAAAATATTCTTGCTTTAGCCTCTCTCTAAAGGTTGTACTACATTCTAATATATTTTCCTTCATTTTAAATCTATCTCTTTAACATTCTATTCGAGTGGTGTCCTACCATCTCTTATAACTTTTCATACAACCATGTTACTCACCAAATATTAGAAAACCACAACCTTAAGTACTAGCAAGGCGTAATTACTATACAAAATTCTCTTAACCAACAATCTTATTATATAGTTGCATACTGTCACAATCCATCATGACTCTTATTACCATTTTGCTCCGTCATCCTTGACTATCACTATGAAGCCAACATTTCATCAACAGGACACCTCAAACTCAGGTAAACTCATCAAATTCAAAGGACTAGCCCAATCTTGGTACGCATTTTGTTACTAAAATCTTCAATTTCCTTCACTCAAGTATACTCAATGGAAATTTTTTTATCCATAAGCTTGTTATTCTGGTATTAATCTACTCCCTTATGGATTAATATAAAATCATCAGTCCTGATACTACCCTCCTTCTTCTTATCAAACAAGACAAGAGCACCCCACTTGGAAACACTAGGACGGATGAATTTTTTATCAAGACGCTCTTGTATTTGAGGCTTAAACTCTCTCAACTCTGACACCCCAGGAATAGACTCAATAGAGGGGGGATTCGACCTCAACATCTCAAATATGAGCTAATTACATCAAACAATCCTGCCCTACCAATTTCCTACCCCGCACAAAAGATATGGCCTTAGCTGACTTAGGCTTGTACCCCTTTCCCACTCTAATCTTTCCCTACCTGGGATCTCTACAGTTACCAACTTAGTATTACAATTAAGCCCGGTATAATAGGGGGATAACCAAGTCATGTCTAAGGTTATATCAAGTCAGTCATATCCAGCATAACCAAATCAATCCAAATTTGAAAATCTATAAACACAATAGGACAAACACAATATACAAGGATGACTATGACTGACTCTTCAACTGGGGTAGAACCATGGATGAGGGCATCAAGTATATCAAGAACCACCTCAAATATCAAGAAAATTGAACTGACATGTATGAATAAGAATAACCCATATCACACAACACGATAGCCATATGGGCACATACAAGAGTAGAACTAGTGACCACTGCATCACACCTCAAACTCGTTTTTGCCTAGGAAAGCGTATAACTGAGTTTTGTCATCTTGACTGGCAACCTCCTCACCTGGCTGCACTACTCGTCTACTTGCACTACCATTTCCCCAACCTCCATGGCCTCACTAATTCCCTCCTTATATGCCAGGTTCTCCATAATTTAACACACTTTACAACCTATATTTGATTGCTGAACACTGAATTAGATCGTGGGGGTTTGTTCGAGTACGATTCAAGGTCTATAATTGTGACTAGAGAAAAATATGAGAGTTAGGTTCAGGTTCTGCCACACCTCATCCCGCTCTGGTGGGATAATTTTAGCACTGGCGGCCTTGCCTTGGCGGGAAAAATCCTACCCCAACGGCCATGACAAAAAAAGACCCCCTGCCAACAATTTTTCTAGGGTTCTTTTCTTTTCTAAATTCTACAAAGGTTCCTAGCTTTAATTAGCAATTTTAGAATAATCCTCATAACTAGGATAATCATTGTATATTCCACAGTCAATCCCATGATACACGAACCAAGTCATTGTTATTAATTCAGCACCACAACCCACACATCCCCAAGATACACCCAGACACTCACACGATCCTTAGTCAATATCTTCCTTTCACAACGAGTTTCACGATACTCAACTATTTAAAACTTGCATAACTTCAACAATCAAGCCAACATATTGTACATATCAAAGTTCAGATACACATTTATTATGCACATAATCACCTCATCGCATTCAAGCAATTACAACTTCACATTTACAAGTAATTCAGACAACTAGAAGCATGCATTCAAAATTTCCAAGATACAATTCACAGATAAGTCCAAATTCTTAATTAAGTATATCGCTCTATGGATGACCATTCCTGATCATTCATGCATTCACACCACCCCCAGGGCCAGATACCAATTAGAACTTTCTCAGTTTCCAATTTACTTTGCTTAGGGGTCCTTAGTGGTGACCACGACATCTAGTTCACTTCGTTGAAATACCAATTAGAATTAAGAGATACCAATTGGACTCAACTCATACCTCAAGAGACAATTGTAGCTAGCGAGCTCTACAAAACTGCTAATTTCAATCATAGAACTTGGTTGAACCCAATTCTTAACCGCCTCAATCTTTTATTGATGGTAACCAGACCTTAAATAAATCTTAGAGAAAATTGATACACATTGCAACTGATCAAAAAGATCATCTATCCAAGGCAGTGGATACCTGTTCCAAATGGTGACTCTATTTAACTATTAGTAGTCTATACACATCCTCTCTTGCTAGTGATGGTGTTACCACTTTGTTGCTCTAGTTCGGATCATAGAGTGAAGGACGAAAGATACCAATTTGTGTCACCCAAATACCAATTGGATTCAAGAAATAGAATGAAGGAGTAGAAAGAAGTCAGTTTTCCGTAAAGTCTTATAGCCTCTCAAAGAAAAGTACGGACATCATCGTACCATTTCGCAAGACTCTACTAGAATCGTTTTCGTACAATGTGATCAATGAACCTAGCGCTCTGATACCAACTTTGTCACGACCCAGACCTTCGTAATTGGCACCCATACTAACAATCTGGTGGAGGAACCATAACTACAACCCAAGCAAAGCAATCAATTTAAAAAACTAAGGCATATAAGTCAAATACTAAAGAAAGAAAATAAAGTTTCCATAAACTCTAACAAAAGTTCAACAATAACTAACAAATGTGGAAGAATTAACCTAGAACATGAAAGTCAATGTACCAAAACTCTACTAACTACAAGTCTAAGAACAAAGGGTACAACCCCGAAACTAAATAGGACCTTAAATAAAAATCTGAGTCCAAAAAGAGTGAACTTAAACAAGGAAGATCCATGGCAGCCTAAAAAAACTAGCTCACCCTTGAATCCGGTCACGCTCATAGTCTCCTAACTGAGTTCTATCAATAGCCACCCGAAGATGCCGTGTACTTAACAAAGAAAGAGCAAGTGCAGTATCGGTACAATACCACCGTGTACTAGTAGGATCACGCGGCTGTCCCACTAAGTGTAACATAAATTAGTCAATACAACAATATAATCACATGCACATATTGAACATATACAATATCATCAATATATACAAATAATGAACAACTTCATGATTCTTATATATCACAGGTATATCAATTTAGAGCAACATACTGTCTTCCAATATCAATAATAATTAGATATGAATGAGCTAATCACAAGTAGATACACAACACAATTCAATGGTCCTCTTATGGAACCCAAACCCAAAAAGTTAGAATGCCAGAATGTGGCAATCCGATCCCACATTTATGCTGGAATGTGGAAATCCGATCCAAGTTAGTTATGCCAAAATGTGGAAATCCGATCCAACTTATTGTGTCGGATCGTGATACTCTCCCATTCAACAAACCACAATCACAATCACAATATATATTCTCACAATCATACAACAAGAGGTGATTCATGACATACAATTATTCAATTATCCTTATTTACAACAACTGTGATCAATAATGTGCATTCACATACATACATGCAGCATAATGAAGCAAGAAAAAACATACATCAAATAATCATAGAATCACAATCATCACCTATCTCAAATCCAAGCGTGAATCCCCTAAGGCACGTGAATCTTCCCTTTTTGGATTCTTTTTGCTTGTTCTAGGTCTACAAACAACAATTTATATGCAAGGATCAACAATCAAAGGTCTAATTATCTGGATTATAACAAACCCAATAACCCTAGACCAAACCCAAGATCCTAATACCCATTTTAGTGTTTTTTCAACAATAAATTCTAGATTAAAATCCTCCCCCATCAATAATGATCAATTAGATTACGTTCTACGGATCAAAAAATGGATTCACGGAGTTAAAACATTACCTTTAGACTCAAGAATGGTGAAAAAGGGTCAAGAAGTCGCATGGGGTTGTCTCTTTAACTCTAAAGATCGAAAAGTTCCAAATAAGGTTGGTTAGGTGTTTATTAATGACTTTAAGTCCCATTTGTCCTGCCACGATGGACCCATCCTGCTAAAGCGGCCCCGCTGTAGTGGCTCCAATCCCGCTCTGGCGGCCTACACGGAGACAGAATGTTACCGGTTACGCTAAGATCATTTTCGAGAGTTCTACTTGCCAAATTCGATTTTGTAAAGTCGTACGGATTTCATACTGAGTTATCTAACTATTCATGTAATCCAAAACATAATTAACTCACTCGGTTGTTACCATATTTCCCTACATCTTAATGAATCCAATTTTGTACAAATTTGGACCATGGGAAAATCCAATTACTATGAAATTTTTTTTGACCTGAATTCTTTCTCCATTGGATTTTTCATAATGATAGAAATCAGGTCGTTACAGGTTTGAAAGTACTTAAATGAACATCAGTAATAATCTCCAAGTCTTAAAACATCAACAAGGGGAAACAATGCAAGAATCCTCAACTACTACTATACATGAAGCCTCTAAATAGTAAGATAGATGTCGGGACCAAATCTACAACATCCTAACAAAGCTAAATATGTAAATGTGGAACCCTCCAAAAAGCAAAGAGGCTTACCAAAGCTAACTAAAATGCAAATTATATCAACAAATAGCTGTTGATGACCATGAACACATATATATACATTATAAAAAGATGAAGGTCGAATGACGTCAGTACATTAAATGTACGACCATGTAAGGGGAAGATGAAAGCAATAGTTAACAGAACTGACAAATCATAACTCTTTAAAACATAACTCTTTCTCAAATCATAACTATTTAAAACATAACTCTTTCTCAATTTGAGGTAATTACTCAAAATATCATCTTGAAAGAGGTAATACACAGAAACTCCTTTAAACTTGTAAACTCGTTTAGAAATCGGTGTTTCTTTCTTTTAAATGTAAAAAGTATTACATATTTGGGAATCCTTAGCTCCCTTCTACTCATTTTTAAACATGAAACTCGACTCTCTTCATCCTCATACTCATTTACTCAAGACTTAGTTCAAATCTTTAGTTAATTGCAAAAGGGTTCTCATCTTTGACTTCAAAGGTCCTCTTGAACTTTCCTTTTAACTTTAATTTAAAAAATGTAATTAAGAGATGTGATTAGGATACGCATGATCTCTCAAGTATTAATGAAGACTTTAAGAGTGAATATAAAGAAGACAACGCAAAGTGGAAAAGTAAGGGACCTTGCGACGTGGCACGAAACACCGACCCCTAATCTAATGGATAGTATTTGGGGAGCACTGAATGGCATACTGTGCCAGGCCCTAAACTACTGGACAATAGTCATGGAAAATGGTGGCTCTCCCCCCACACTCATGCCCAAAAATCTAACATATTTTATTGCTCAAATTCAAGTCCTAACTCATCTAGAATTGAATGATCTCTTCAAAAACTCTCTTTGATTCATAAACCCAACATAAATTTTAAAAATCCCACTCAAATCTATTAAGAAACATCACGCATTCGCAAAATCCTCACCTTAAGAACTCAAAAACCTCCATTGTTAAAGAATGGGGCTAAAACTTAAGAACTTCTCAAGAATCTCAATATATAAACAATGTCATGGGAGAATTCATGAACAAAATTACATGATTGGCATGAGGGCATACAATCCTAATACTATGAGAAGCTAACATACCTCGAAAGAACCCTTGTTCTTGGCGAAATTCTTCAACCCTTGAAGGATTTGATGAGTCCACAAGTTGGACTCCTTAAAGGCTATATTTTAATAGAAATTATTTCCTCAAATGATTATTTTATCTCAAATATCTGATGAAAACCATTAAGTTTTACATATTTGAAGTTTTAAGGAAAGCATGTACACTAAGTCACAAAAAGAAATGAGAAAGCTAAAAAGAATGAAGAAATGAAGGCCTGAGGATCGTCGAGTCCACTTAGAGATTCATCGAGGGGTCTTACTTCACCTTTTGTTCCAGTGTGCTGAGCCCTGAAGAAAAGGATTAAGTCGGCGCAAAAAGGGAGCAGTAGGCGCATCGCCGAGTAGTTCTGTGAAGCAGTACCATGACCCCCAATGACCCAGAGCATGACGATGCTGAGGCTGGTGCAAGACGATGATAAACTACACCAAAGGGCGAATCACTGAGTTAATCAGCGATTCCAACTAACGACGCCGAACGATCCGCTACAGCACAAATCTGTGGTAACCACAAATACTAGTTAGAGATTTAGTTTTAGTGTGGAGAAATTATTATATTTTTAACTTAGAGTGGGAAAATTAATATAATTTTCATATAGTATAGTACTTTTTGATATTTTTGCTCTAAGTTTGAGAGGGTTTTGAAGACTTGAAGAAAAAGAGGGTTTCATCTCTAAGAATTTGGACTTGGGTCTCTTGGATTCTTCATTCTTGGCTTATAAAAAGACTTAAATCTTCATACCCATTTGAATGCAAGATCATTTAGGTATAAATTTCTATCTCTTGATGTGTGGCTACAAACTCCAATTCTTGGGGTGTGATTTAGCCAATATGGGTTAAGATATTTATTGGGTCTTGCTTGTTGATAGTTTATTTGTACTTTAAATGTGATTTCATTTAATGGTTGTGGATGAATCTAATGAATTTGTAGTTGCAAATACAAGTTTATATATATGTTTCCGGCTTGCTCGAGAGAGAGGTCGTAAAACTAAGACCACTAGATTGATGGCCAGTGTGAGTGGGTCGACATGAGGTTCAGCTCGAGAGAGTGAACCCTAGTCGCATGTCCACACACTTAGCTCGAGAGAGTGAGTGGGTTAACGCGTAGTCTGGTCTTCATGAGGTAAGTGGGTGTCCGAAAGGAACGCATTTGAATTGGGAGAAGTTGCTCGAGAGAGAGCTTCTCCCCCTTAAAGCTTAGCCTAGTCATAATTATTCTATAAAATTTCTATCGAAAGCATGTACCCAATAATCTAGCTTAACCTGTATTCCCATCACATCCCAAGGATCCCTTCTCATTTCTTAGAAACCCTTGTCTATTTCGCTGTTTTTACTTACTAGTGGCAACCCCCCCACCCGCCCCACATAGTCAATTGACACGTTTATGTCCCCCTTTAATTTACAATGATTTTACACATTAATGTCTTTAGCTACGAATAGTTAGAACTATATTTTATTTTTCTATAAATTCTCAAAACCACTCTCTTGAGATGATCCCAACCCTTGGTTGGGTTACTAAACTATTGTGCAATCGTAGACACATGCATCGGAAGTTGTGTCTTGATTATGCAAACATCAAAATGGAGCCACTGCTAGGGAGTGGTGTTATTTGGGAATTCTTAATTAAATATAGTTTTTGATCCTTCTTAGTTTTAGCTTTACTAATCTAAATTGTAGTTTTGTTTTGCTTGTTTGAATATCAAAGTAGGAAAATAAGAATGGGTTATCATTCTGGGTACTACACGGACCATCTCCTCTAGAAACTGTTGATCCTCAGGGACAACCTCCTGACATTTGAATAGATAGGGGATGAGAAAATTCAAGAAATGTGGCTGAAGTTTCAAACAGTGTTGCAACCATACCCATCTCATGGGATGACGGACATGGCGTTACTGGAATTCTTCTATAGGGGTCTTGGACCAGAGAATAGAAGTGTAGCCGATCAACTTTGCTAGGGTGGCATGCTATACCAGCCTTATGAAGTCGTAATAAAACTCCATGATGGAATGGTAGAAGCCAACAAAGAAGCTAAAAAAAACAGGAATGGGACGCACTAGTCACCCAATTGGATGCTCTATCCAACCGAGTCACAGAATTGGAAGTACAAGCTATGGGAAAAGAAAATCACTTCTCCCTCTGAGAGTGTTGTCATGGGAAAAAGTAAGAAGGTGTGCAAGATGACAAAGCTCCTTCACTCATTTTGCAAAAAATTGAGGCACAGGAGAAGGTGTTGAATGAGATGAAGGAAAACATCAAAATGCTAAATGAAGCGTCAACCTCTTAATCCATAACTATTCAGATACAAGATGCTCAAATCGTCTATTTTATATCAGGTCATTACCCACAATTCACCGAGGACTTGCCTAATTACAACATGAGCGACTCCGAGGATAAAGAATAGTGACTGACTTGCATTGTGCCACGACATTAGCTAAGGCATTGTTTGGGAGGCAACCCAAAACTCCTTAATATTATATATTTGCATATTGGTAAAGTAATACTGTGTTGTTTATAAAAGTTGAAGTGTGAGAAGGTGTTAGAAAAAGTGTTGGGTGGCGAGCAGCAGGTCCAGTCGGCGAGTCACCAAAGAGGTCGACGCACCAAATCAATTCCGTCGTTTGACTAAAGATTGCTTCAAATTGGAGTCTGTAAACTTCGGCAAGCCCAGAAAAGTATTGGAAAATCACCAACACTATTGGCGACCGAGATGTTTACCATCATTTGAACGTTCGAATTTGTTTGGAAAGTTCTGTCAAACTCGGAGAAGTAAACAACTGTTCGACGAAACGCTGACTGACTCATCAATCAAGACTATTGCCACTGAATGAGCATGAACTGGACAGTTTGCAAGCCAAAAGCGTTAAAAGTTTATAATTTGTTCACTTTTACATGCTTTCATTCCTCCAATGTCATCTTTGCACACTAATTTCCATATATTCCAGCATTACCTAAGTGTTCTAGTTATCAATTTATGCTTGGAACATGGATTTCACATTAAATTGGTCAGCACTAAAGGGTGGCTATAAAGCATTCGAGAATGTGGGTTGAGACTAGATGCATTGGGCTGCCTAGCAAAGCTGTAGAGAGTTTAAGGAACCATTCAACGGTCTGCTTAATGTCCCCACCTCAAACATGCTGCTCCGACAGATGAGGCAACTGCTTAACCAGGATTATCCTTTGGCTCCCTCTCTATTATTCTTTATTTGTACTTTAAGATGTTTGTCATTTGCATTTGAGGACAAATTTCTTTTATTTGTGCTAGGGTGATGCCCACCTTTTGTGTTCTATTTGTGACTCGTATTTTGCTTATGTGTTTAGGCTTTGAGCTATTATTGTGTTAAATACTGCTTTCTGTGGATGTTTGAGCTTGCGACTCCTTTTGTTTTAAATTGCAAAATGATTTTAACTCTTTCGAAAAAATTTTAATTTTTCAAACATTTTTGCCACCTATCATGTATTGAATGTGGTTGTTCTTTTTGAAAAATCTGAGTCTCGATTTCGATCAATACCAATGACTTGAATAGTGCTTATAATCGAACGAACATGAATGTACGGCTACAATGAGGCCAAATGAAGTTGCATAGACAATATGTGAACTCTTTGAATCTCGTTATGACTAGCCTTGGATCAAATTGATTCTCTTGTGATGATCATTGCACACTAGCGAAAGTGTGGAGTCTTGTTTAACTTATAGTGTCAATGTGATGAGCTTATCTATGAACTATGCATGATAGATCCTAGAATTTTCCCCATTGGTCCGGTCAACTAAGTGATGCTATCTCTTGATATGATCTTAGGCAACTTCGAAGACTGTGAACCAATTTGACATATACCTCTTTTGTGACCTACCTTGTGAGTGTGATTCTCTCTTGAACACCCCTTGAATCTTACCTTTCTTTGGAAGAAACTTGATGAAAACTAGACCTTTCTTAATCTATCACCCATAATCCTCATAAAGTTGCGGTTAGTTTGAATAGCCAACTTAGGCCAAAAGCCTAAGTTGGTGGTGTGGTGAAAAGAGAAGGCAAATCAAGAAGTGCAAGAAAGTCCCTCTTACCCATGATTTTGAAAAAAATGAAACCCCTCCATATATAAAAAGAAAAGAAAAGAAAAAGAAAAAGAATGAAAAAGAAAGTTATGGAATAAAGTACAAAAGAAATGGGGTTTCCTAACAATTCATGGGAAGCGAATAATAGGATGACTTATGATCACTAAAGAAAATGATGAAGGAAAAGGGAAGGAAGTGTTATCAGCACCACATCTCATGAGGATGGAAGTCACTGAGCCTAAATTACCATATCTTTGCACTCATCCCCATTACAAGCCTTGAAAAGTCCTTTTTGATCTTGAGTGAGCTGAAGCAAATGTTGATTGGAAAATACGGGCAGACCTATGGGAGGAGTTATGCGTTATGTTCTTCTTTGTGAGTGTAAACGTTGCATCTGATTCCAAAGGTTTAAACTGTAAAACCATTGTGTGAATATGGAATCATTCTTTGTGTGAGGGAATTTGAACAATATAGTTGAGCTTGAACATTCATTTGAACCAAGTATTGTGAGCATGAGATTCGTTGATATTGGTGAGTCACAAGTTGAATCTTTGAGTGCACATTTGATCTTTGCATAAGTAAATTGAGTCTTGTTGTGTGCATTCATCATTGAGTTTTGTGTAGCACTATTTGAGGCACCATTTTTGAACTGTTGAACTTGAGTTTGCTTGAGGACAAGAAAAAGTTTAAGTTGGGGGTGTTGATGAGTCGACAAATTGGACTCATTCAGAGCTATATTTTAATATAAATTGTGTCCTCAAATGCTTATTTTTTCTCAAATATCTGATGAAAACCCTTAAGTTTCAGGTATTTGAAGTTTTAAGAAAAGCGTGAACACTAAGTCGAAAAAAGAAATGAAAAGGCTGAAAAGAATGAAGAAATGAAGGCCTGTGGATCACCGAGTCTACTTGGCAAGTCACCGAAGGGTATTACTTTGCCTTTTGTTCCAGTGTGCTGAACCCTGAAGAAAAAGATTAAGTTGGTAGAAAAAGGGAGCAGTCGGCGCATCACCGAGCAGTTCCGCAAAGCAGTACCATGCTGCCAAATGAACTAGAGCACAACGATGCTGAAGGCTAGTGCAAGACAGTGATGAACTACACCAAAGGGTGAATGGCTGAGTTAATCGGCGATTCTGACTAATGACGCCGAACGATCTGCTGCAGTACAAATATGTGATAACTATAAATACTAGTTAGAGTTTTAGGTTTAGTTTGGAACAATTATTATATTTTTCACTTAGAGTGGCACAATTAATATAATTTTCATATAGAATAGTACTTTTTGATATTTTTGCTCTATGTTTGAGAGGGTTTTGAAGAGTTAAAGAAAAAGAGACCCTCTCTAAGGATTTGGACTTGGGTCTCTTGGATTCTTCATTCTTGGCTTGTAACAAGACTTAAATCTTCACACCCATTTGAATGCAAGTTCATTTAGGTATAAATTTCTGTCTCTTGATGTGTGGCTAAAAACTCTAATTCTTGGGGTGTGATTTAGCAAATATGGGTTAAGATATTTGTTGGGTCTTGCTTGTTAATAGTCTATTAGTAGGTTAAATGTGATTTCGTTTAGTGGTTATGGATGAATCTAATGAATTTATAGTGGCAAATACAAGTTTATTTATGTGTTTTCAGCCTTCTCGATAGAGAGGTCGTAAAACTAAAACCACGAGATTGATGGCCAGTGAGAGTGGGTCGACATGAGGTTCAGCTCAAGGGAGTAAACCCTACCCATGTCCACACACTCAGCTCGAGAGAGTGAGTGGGTTAAGGTATAGGATGGTCTTTAAGCGGCAAGTGGGTGTCCGAGAGGA
Source organism: Solanum bulbocastanum (assembly GCA_037074985.1). Taxonomy (NCBI): domain Eukaryota; kingdom Viridiplantae; phylum Streptophyta; class Magnoliopsida; order Solanales; family Solanaceae; genus Solanum; species Solanum bulbocastanum. The sequence continues at coordinate 12,624,275 of CM073608.1, read as the reverse complement.
ACGCATTTAAAACGGGGTAAGTTCCACAAGAGAGAGCTTATCCCCTTTAAAGCTTAGCCTAGTCACAATTATTCTATAAATTTCTATCGAAGCATGTACCCAATAATCTAGCTTAACCTATATTCCCGTCACATCCTAAGGATCCCCTCTCATTGCTTAGAAACCCTTATCTATTTTGTTATTTTTACTTACTAGTGACAAACCACCCCCCCCCCCCCCAAATTGTGAATTGACATATTTATGTCTCCCTTTAATTTACAATATTTTTACTCGTTAATGTCTTTAGCTACGACTAGTTAGAACTAAATTTTATTTTTCTATAAATTCTCAACTCTCTTGGGACGATCCCAACCCTTGGTTAGGTTACTAAACTATTGTACGATCGTAGACACTTGCATCGAAAGTTGTGTCTTGAATATGCAAACATCACGCTTCAATCCTCGAAATTTAGCAAACTTGGTGGTGTTGTAAAGAGGACTCACAAAACTTCAATTTGATACCTCATGGGCCACGTAACTCGTTATGTGCTGAAAGATATGGTCATTTGAAATTGACCCAAAACTAAAAACTAATCGAAGTCTGAGGTGTGACAGAAAATAAGGTAATAACTCAACAGTTGATCACAAGGAAATGGACAGGAAAGATACCAATACAGTTACCAATTTAGATGAGGTAGAGAAGGAAACAAAAATAATCATGAACTATAAATGTCACAACCCGATTTCCAGGTCATGATGGCACCTACTACCCCCTACTAGGTAAGCCTAACCCATAGTTTGGAGCCATAAGCAACAGACAACCAAGCGGAAGCTAACAACAAGAAGTAAGAGCATAGAACAAAGTAGAGAAAGGGTAATCAGCAAAACCATCCCAAGACCCGACATCAGTTAGTAGTTGAGAATCTAATTTGAAATAGGTGTATAAGGCTTTCATAATTACAACACACATACAGGTTGTCTTTAAATAAAATACAAAGAATAAGCCTAGCCAAAACATACGAAAACTGATAGCTCTAGATGCCATGAACTCACCCAAATCTTTGAAATCTTAAGATTCACCGTACGACTGAAAATAAACTGCGATAACTCAACTACAATCTGCAGGGGGCAGAATCATAATATGATTACCAAAAATAGTACTCATCAGGAAACAACCAATTAGCTCAAAAGATAGCACAAGCATAAACAAAAAGTAATAAGAAAATCATAACACAAGTAGCTAAACACGAGGTACTAAAGTAGCCAGGAAATAAATAATAGAAATAAGAACCAAGGGGTGGAAATTCAGGTGAAGAACTCACATGTATCAAAAGCCTAATGACGCAAACTCACACCACAAGTCTCGGGGTCTAAACCAACCATGCCCTTAGCCTAAAATGGCCCTTCAAAAGCTGATGAAACCATCAGAGTTGCATTCTGAGATCATCTTCCTGAACTTTTGACTAAAGTCAATCGTCCAAGTACAAAGGCTCTAAAAATACAGAAGCTTGCACAAAATCGAACGAACAACCTGAAGAATGAACTATCAATCCCAACAAGTCATAATTATCACTACAAGAATGCTCTAAAAACTGAAGAGATCGAAAAACACGGAAAATGACCTTGAGGGTCATAACAATAGACATACTATCATTTGGAATCTAAACCCACTAGAACAAAATTATATCAAATTAAAAGAGATGGAACTAAGCTAAGTTCGAAAATATATAAAAAAAAAGAACAAATCTTAAACATGAATCAAGACACATATCATTCTTCCTAACAACAAAATCAACATAAATAACTCATACTAGCAAAATAATAAGTTACTCTATAAACTAAAAGGCAGAATCAATATCACTAAAGGAAATAATTAGGACTAAATCTAATCTACAACAAAGAAAATAACCTATTTACAAGCAAAGCAGACAAAAGAAAAATCAACAAAGGGAAGAGTTTACCTTTTCCAGAGAAATGAGCAAGAGGACTTCACCACTATTATAAGATAAGTTCCGTTGAGCTCCAGCGATGCTCCAATGAACGACAAGAGTGAAATTTTGGGTCTAAGAATTTGTGTTTTTTTTCGTGAGAACATTGTCCTATTCTCCAAAACTGTCAACTTCAAAATGCATAATATCTCATAGGTTTTTCATAACTGTATTTATAGATACTTGAATAATTTTTGGCTGAATTCCCGCACCCGTATCCATACAAGGATCTATATCCACGAATCTTAAAATTTTGGATCATAGAGGGTCCGACCTCTAGATCTACATTTTTATCAGACATCTACACTAGAGTCTAAGCAACATAGAGTCTAACTATGAAGTTAAAGATCCCATGAAAGCCTCTTATAGGAACACGCTCTGGAGTGGAAATCCCCTAAAAACTGGTGATGGTTATGGGAGCAACAGGAACGAGAAAATCTAAAGTTTCCATAGATCTAGCCAACAATTTTCTAATAGAAGTTGTGAATAGGGACAAAACAGAAGTGTACAAAAGGACTTGATATATAGTCATAAATAAGGAGACTTTGGATGTATTACTCTTTTTCCAATGAATGAAATATAATGACCCAATATAAGGACCTCTACTGAAATTGAATCGGCAAATAAATTATGGAAAGGTTAGATCTTACATGTAACACCCCAGAAAAAATTTTGAGCTAAGACTCAAACCATTCTTCATAGTGAGTGCGATTTTTGCAAGGAATTTAAAATTTCTTGAGTATTAAGATCATTAGATGTAGCACCTTGAGTTCCAAGAAAAACTAAAAAGATTTCATTTGAGTCATTCCTAAGTTTTGGGTCAACTTCAAATGATCATAACTCCTATTACAGGATGATTTAGGTGAGCTACATAATAGATAATTAAAGCCCTTCGAGATCTCTTTCCAACACCGCCGAGCTTTGAGTAAAAAGTTATGACTAATATACTAACATCACGCAAAACTGACAGCAGCTCCACGACGCAAAGCCAACACGGACCTCACTGCCTGGTGAAAAATAATTCCGACTCCCAACTCATTTTAATTATTTTTTCAGGGGTATTTTAGTCCTAAAAACCCTTAGTAGGTCATCTAAATTGCCCTAAACATGTAGAAAATAAGTTTTCTCAAATCAAACCCTCTCATTCACTCCAAAGATTCGACGACTAAGAAATTCAAGAAAAAACTAAGGATAGGGTTCTTCAAATAATTCCCTTCAAGAAGATGATTCCTTCAAGGTTGTAAGCTTCCATAGTGTTGGGTTTGTTCACACACACGCTAATCATGTAAATTTCAGGGTTAAGTTCGTTCTATAAAGTTGAAAATATGATGTTATTGATGTGTTCTTGAATTTGCTTTCATTCTTGGATTGGGCTAAGATTTAGGAGTTCTTGAGATTATTGTTTCAATTTATAGAGTAGTTTTGAGTTAGATTCTTGTGCACATGTGATGATTATCTGAATCAAAAAAAAAGTTGAGCAGAAGAATCGAATTTAGGCGATTTGGGGTTAGAAAATGAATAAGAGAAAAGTCAGGCAAATTTGGCACGTGGCTCCGCATCGCAAACCTGCCTCCCCATTTCATAATGTTTTCCTCACGTCATGGAGAGGTTACGGACCTCTCTGCCTCGAAAGTTATTTCGTGACCAATTATTTTAATGCGTCTCCGTGTCGCGGACTAAATTCCAAGCAGCGAATTTTTTGATCTTTTCTTATATTTAGCTATCTAACACCAATCCTAAACATCATGAGATCTTTCCTATCACAGCTCACAACCTTAAATCCATAATTCAAGTTCAAGGCAGAGTTAAGAGTTAAGCTTTTTGATAATTCTTTTGAACATTCTAAGAAAGTCCTTTAAGTCATTTTTTAGGAGTCTTCTACAAATTCTAATATATTGTTTCAAGACTCGAGCAAGTGAGTATGAGAGTGAGAATAATGTATTCATGAGTCTAGCTTGTCATCATGAGATCTTTCTTATCATGAACCATAACTCTTGAATTCACATTCAAGAGAGAGTTAAGAGTAGAGTTCAAGAAAGCCTTTGAGTTCAAGTGTGAATCCTTTAAGATCAAGTATCGATTTGAACTAAGTTTTGAGGAAGTAATTCAGAGAATGAGAAGAGTCCTATACATGACTTCCATATAGTTATGTAGACCATCAAGTCGAGTTGTTTCATGCCTATAATTTCACATGAACTTCGTATGTTGAGCATCCTTCAGGGAAGTGGTATCTTCAAGTTCTAAGCCTTTAAGTGTTTAGTTCCTAAATCCCTTTTGAGAAGTATCTTTGTGTCCTTGAGTTGAATATTTCATGCTTATAATTCCACATGAATATTTTAAGTCGAACAATCTGGAGATGAGAAGTATCTTTGAGTCATTGAGTTGAATAGTTCATGATCATAATTCCCACGAACTCTGAGTTGATCATTCTTGAAATAAGTAGTATCAATGAAGTTCTTGAGTTCCAAGTATTTGAGTTCTATCTATGATTATTGAAATCCTTGCATTGAATCGTTCATGTCCATAATTCGGCATGAACCATATTTTAAGAAGTCTTTTACAAACGTTTTAACGTTGTTTTAAGACTTAAGTTTTGAGTTCAATAAAGAGTAAAGTTGAAGTTCTTTCCTTCAAAAAGTATATGGGGACTAAGTATTCCCAAAGAGATTTAAAATGTTTTCACATTTAAATAAGAATGGAAACTGAAATTTCTAAAGTGCCTTCGGGCTAGTCTTTAGAAAAGAGTAATCACTTTCTAAATGAAGAAAGAGGGGAAACTTTTATTTCCAAGATAGCCTTTGAGCTATGTTTTTGAGCACTAATCTCAAATCACAGAAGAAGTATGTTTTTAAGCATCAAGAGCTAATATAATGTAATATTTTTGGGAGTAGTATTGAGCACTGATGGGGAAGAGTTCATACAACTATCAGCCCCCTTAAACCATGTAGCCATAATGGGTATAAAAGGGTCATACTTTTTAGATGAATCCTTTTCGCATAGAGTAGTGGATCCACTTAGTAATTCAGGTCTTATACCTTTGGCCGGCTATAGGATGTGTTGGTAGTGTACGGAAGATCGTTGTATCATCACAATAGCTCTTATGTGATAGTTGTCGGTTAGAGAAACTTCCACAGTAGTATTTGCATGGTTCCTCAAGGGGTTCTGCTTAGTATGAATGGGGGTATGAGACTTCATTCATGAATTGCACAAGTATACTTTGAGAGGGAGCATGGTATGTCTTTTATGATATTATGATTATTAGTTAACATCATGTTTTTAACAATTTTCCTTTATCTTTATATTGCACTTGTTTTAAACTGCTTTATATTGAAATGATTTCATTTATGTTGAGTTGAGTTGAGTCAGGTAAGATCTTTTATTTCTTTCAGATTCTTTCAAGCTTATGTTATGCTTTAGAATTCCCCTTACATGTTCGTACATTCCACGTACTGAGCCATTTGACCTGCATTTTCTCATGATGCAGACACAAGTATTTAGGATCATCAACAAGAGATTCGTTGATACATCCGAGAGTTTAAGTTAGCTATGGTGGGCGTCTTTATTTTAGGAGGATTTCATTTATTATTCAGTTTAGTCAAGATGTCGTGGGTCTTCTCCTGATATCCATGTTTATCAGTTAGAGGGGTCATAGATATCCAGTATAGTTGAGAAGTTTGTATTATTCATTTATTTTATTAAATGTTTTAAAGACTTAAGTGCCTATTTTATGGCGAGTTGAATATATTATTTTTATTCTAAGTTGTTCATTTGAGTTAAAGTTTTGAAAAGTTGAGCTTATTGAATTTTATTCAGTTTTAAGTTTTTGCATGCTTAAGTTAGTCTTCCGCTTGTAGTCAGCCAAGATGAGGGTTCGCTTAGGGACCAACAATGGTTCTTAAGTATCGGCCACGTCTAGGGTGTAGACTCGGCTCATGACATTACCATCCGGTTGGACCAATTAAAATCACCACCTTATATTTTTTATGAAAGGAAGCATATATAGTTAGATCTCTAAAAAAACTAACAAAATTCATTGTGTAAAAATGTTACCAAATCTGTAAACAAGAAGGAATACTTCAAGTTTTCAATGTTCTGTTTCATTTAATTTTTTCTGTGAAGCAATGTTATTTTGATGCATGTATGTGACGTCCCGCCACTAAGTTAGCCTAATTTACGTCCGGAGAGGGACGGATGATTCTAGAGTTGTGGAGAGGCTTGCGGAGAACTCTAGCATCTTTTAGTTTATTCAAGAAGGCTTTGGAGAACTCTAGATTATGTAGAGAATTCTAGAATAGGGACTAAATTGTAAATATCTTTAGGGACTTGTAAGTAAATATTATTTACACTTAGGCCCTTGGATGATAGTATAAATAGAGGTGCCCTTCATTTGCCAAGGAACGAAGCAAGCAAGCAAGTTGTAAAGCATTCCACAAGCAATACAAATCCTTCTTCTTAAAAAGTTCTCTTGTTCTTCCAAGTCTTTTTTCATATTCTCTTAGAAATCTTCCTTTCAAAAGGCTTACTTGAGCTTACAAGATCTTGAAAGAATAGTGAGTAAGTTGTCAAGTGCCGCACGGATCTTTAGCCAACACTCTAAGTCCGTGACAAGTGGTATCAGAGCCAGGTTTGATACTGGGGGAATGGCAACCGAAGGAGATGTGAACGCCGCTAGCACCACCAACGTCCGTATGAAAGTTGGAAAGAAGAGCTGCAAGGGAAAGAAACATCATAAGAGTAGTGAAGAAATGCTGCCAGATCCCACACCAAGCGAGGTGCTAACATCTCATCCACCCTCGACCACAGAACCAAGTGACGATGAACGTGGTGAGGAGGCCATTGACGTCACTGCGGGAGAAGAATGGGTCTCAAGGGTTGAAGTGGCAAGACAAGACGTGGAGATATTAGGCCAGCGCATGAACGTGACCGACAACAAGTTCAAGACTCTTGAAGACTTCACCCTTGAGGAGACTGAAGCCATCCGTAAGGAGTTGGAGGGACGTCAGCGGGCCGAGTTTGAGATGAAAGAGGCCATCACTTCCCTGGAGTGCCGGCTCATGGAGGCATTGAACACAATTGAAACTATGAAGGCCAAAATGAAGGCACTCAGGGAAGGTGTGGAAGCTAGAGGATCGGCATCACCCGATTATGATAGGGAGGCCATGGTTGAGGCTCCCAATCCACCTATATTCAAAGGCGTCCATGACGCTTAAGAGGTGGAGAACTTTTTGTGGCACTTGGAGAATTACTTCAAGTGTAATCGGGTGAGAAGTGACGAAAATAAGATCAACACTGCCATGTTGTATCTTTCAGAAATAGCCATGCTATGGTGGAGACGTAAGAAAGCCGAGATAGGGAAGGGGACCTGTACCATCAATACGTGGGAGCAATTCCGCGAAGAATTCAAGAAAGCCTTCTTCCCTAATAACGTCATATATGAGGTTAAGCGTAAGTTCAGGGAACTGAAGCAAACAGGAAGCATTCGGGCATACGTAAAAGAGTTCACAACTCTAACGCTTCAGATTCCCAACCTCACGGATGATGACATGCTGTTCCACTTCATGGACGTATTGCAGAACTGGGCCATGACGGAGTTGGAGCGGCGACAAGTTAAGACCATAGACGAGGCCATCACGCAAGCCGAATCCTTAAACGACTTCAAGCATGACCTGCATGACAGAGCTAAGGGCAGAGATACAAGAGGTAGTCATGCCAAAGGTGGGGGAGATCGTGGCCGAGGCAAGGAGCAGCAGGACCCTCTAAACAGCACGACTTCTATAAGCCGGATAGCAGACGGTTCGTGCACCAGAGTTACACGGAGAAGAAGGCGCAGACCACTAAGGGAGAAGGATGCTACATATGCGGAGGACCACACGGCTATGCCAGGTGCCCAGAGATGAAAAACCTTGGCGCCGTCCTACGGGAGCGGAAGGAGAAGGACGCACAAGAGCAAGGGCAGGATGCGGGCACGACGCAGTTGGGCACGGTTGAACTTTGCGGGGCCATAGCCAAGCAGACCGAAAACCTGTGAGCCTTCAACTCACAGTATGTAGACACCCTTAATGGACGGCCAACTCGTGCCATGGTAGAATCCAGGGCCAAAGCAAATATAATGACCAAGACAGCGGCAGAGAGGTTGGGGCTGAACTATATTCCAAGAAACACCCGCCTCAAGACGGTTAACGCCCCACCGACTCCCGTGTGTGGAGTCGCTCAAGGAGTAAGCATCACGCTGGGCCAGTGGCAAGGTAAGACCAACTTTACCGTCGCTCCTTTAGATATCTTTGATATCATTCTTGGACAGGAGTTCTTCCAGCGCTGCCATACAATGATCGACCCCTACCTCCAACGACTCATGGTCATGGAGTGGGAAGGGTCGTGCATGGTACCTCTAGTCAAGGTACCAAAGAAGGAAGGACACACCCACTTATCAGCCATGCAGATAGTGAAGGGCCTAAAGAAAGGAGAGCCGACGTTCCTAGCCACCATTGCAAGTTTGAGAGAAGACAATAATGCTAAGGAGTCCTTGCCACCGATCATAAAGAAGGTCCTTGAAGAAAATAAAGACGTGATGCCGGACGAGCTGCCAAAGACTCTACCTCCAAGGCGCGAGGTAGATCACAAGATAGATTTGGAGGTTGGAGCTAAGCCACCCGCACATGTGCCTTACCGCATGGCTCCACCTGAGCTAGAGGAGCTGAGAAGCAGTTGAAGGAGCTCCTCGAGGCCAGTCACATCCATCCATCCAAGGCACCTTTTGGCACGCCGGTGCTATTCCAGAAGAAGAAAGATGGATCATTGAGTTTATGCATTGACTATCGGGCGCTAAATAAGGTAACTATTAAAAATAAATATCCTATCCCGCTTATTGCAGATTTTTTTGATAAACTTAGGTAGGCCAAGTACTTCACCAAGGTGGACCTCCGAAAAGGCTACTACCAAGTGCGCATCGCAGAAGGGGATGAATCAAAGATAGCGTGCGTAACCAGGTACGGAGCATACGAGTGGTTGGTGATGCCTTTTGGCTTAACCAACGCACCCGCAACTTTTTGCGCGCTTATGAATAAGATCTTTCATCCTTATTTAGATCAATTTGTAGTAGTATACTTGGACGACATAGTCGTCTATAGTAACACCTTGGAGGAGCATGTGGAGCATCTAAGAAGGGTCTTCCAAGTCTTACGGGAGAACCAATTATATATCAAGTAGGAAAAGTGCGAGTTTGCCCAACATGAGGTGCACTTTTTAGGCCATATCATCAGTCAGGGCAAACTACAGATGGACGAGGCGAAGATTCGGGCGATCCAGGAGTGGGAGGCGCCCACCAGAGTGACCGAGCTACGGTCGTTTCTTGGACTTGCGAACAATTACCGCAAGTTCATAAGTGGCTACTCCGCTAAGGCCGCTCCACTAATTGAGTTATTAAAGAAAAATAAGCCATGGGTTTGGAGTGAGGAGTGCCAACAAGCCTTCGAAGGTCTCAAGACCGAGGTAACAGAAGAACTGGTCTTGACGCTGCCCGATTTTTCAAAGACCTTCGAAGTACATACGGATGCGTCGAACTTTGCCATTGGGGGAGTCTTAATGCAGGACAGACACCCAATTGCCTTTGAAAGCCGCAAGTTGAACGAGACCGAACGGCGTTATATGGTCCAGGAGAAGGAAATGACCGCCATCGTACATTGCCTGCACAGATGGAGACACTATCTACTAGGCTCCAAGTTCGTAGTCAAGACGGATAACGTGGCCACTAGCTACTTCCAGTCACAAAAGAAGATCACTCCGAAGCAAGCTAGGTGGTAGGACTTTCTAGCAGAATTTGACTACGACTTAGAGTACAAGCCAGGAAAAGGCAATGTTGTGGCTGATGCGCTAAGTCGGAAGGCCGAATTTGTTGCAATTACAGCGGCCTATTGTGACATTCAGGATGCAATCAGAGATGGCATGCAATATGATCCCGAGGCCAAGAAGCTGATGGAGTTGGCCACCCAAGGCAAGACAAGGTGTTTTTGGGTGGAAGGTGGCCTTTTGCTCACGTCCGGTCGAAGGGTCTATGTGCTCAAGTTCGGGACTATTAGGCGGCGAATTATCAGAGAAAGCCATGACACACCGTGGGCCGGGAATCCGGGGCAGCGATGAACAAGGGAGTTGATCGAGGCTATCTACTACTGGCCACGCATGCGGGACGACATCAAGCGCTACGTGCAGACTTGTCTTGTATGCCAGCAAGACAAGGTAGAACAAAGGCAACCGGGAGGACTACTGGAGCCACTACCAGTAGCGGAACGCCCATGGGAGAGCGTGACCATGGACTTCATCACTTCCTTACCCAAGTCTGACGGGTATGGAACCATTATGGTCGTGGTGGACAGATTCTCAAAGTATGCTACCTTCATACCCGTCACAGTCGGTTGCACCGCAAAGGAAGCCGCTCGATTGTTCTTTAAGAATGTGGTGAAGTATTGGGGGCTGCCAAGACATATCATTAGTGATCGAGACCCCCGCTTTATGGGAAACTTTTGGAGGGAGCTGTTCGAGATACTTGGCACGGAACTTCACTTCTCCACAAGTTTCCACCCGCAAATCGATGGCCAGACCGAACGCATCAACGCCCTGTTGGAGTGCTATCTGAGGCACTATGTTAGTGCGCACCAAAAGGATTGGGCAAGGCTCCTAGACATGGCGCAGTTTTCATACAATTTGCAAAGGAGTGAGTCTATCGGGCGCACACCGTTTAAGTTGGCAACAGGCCAACAACCCCAAACTCCGCATTCACTACCGGCCGCTTTCCAAGGAAAGAGTTTGGGAGCCTACCATCTTGCCAAGGGATGGAAGGAACAACTTGACACTGCCAAGTCCTATTTAGACAAGGCAGCTAAAAAGATGAAGAAGTTTGCCGACTGCAAACGGCGTCCCACAGACTACAAAGAAGGCAACATGGTCTTGGTGAAGTTTAATCCAAGACAGTTCAAGGTACTAAGGGGCGTTCATCAAAACTTAGTGCGAAAATATGAGGGTCCATTCAAGATCATTACCAAGGTGGGCAAGATATCATACAAGGTGGAGTTACCTCCACACTTCAAAATCCATCCAGTGTTTCATGCAAGCGTCCTCAAGCCATACCATGAGGACAAGGAAGAACCTAGCCGGAACCAATCTCGACGGGCACCCATTATTGTCACTTCCTCACACGACCGGGAGATTGAGGTAATAATAGACTATCAAGCCAAATGAAAGCGAGGTCAACAAGCCAGCGCCATGTTCCTTATACATTGGAAGGGACAAACTTCGGAGGAGGCCACGTGGGAAAAATATGAAGACTTGTGGCAGTTCAAAGACCAAATCCGGGAGTTTTTGCAGCGATGCGCCGTGGTCGCCGCATCATCAGGTGGGGGAGCATGTGACATCCCGCCACTAAGTTAGCCTAATTTGCATCCGGAGAGGGACGGATGATTCTAGAGTTGTGGAGAGGCTTGCGGAGAACTCTAGAATCTTTTAGATTATTCAAGAAGGCTTTGGAGAACTCTAGATTATGTAGAGAATTCTAGAGTAGGGACTAAATTGTAAATATCTTTAGGGACTTGTAAGTAAATATTATTTACACTTAGGCCCTTGGATGATAGTATAAATAGAGGTGCCCTTCATTTGTCAAGGAACGAAGCAAGCAAGCAAGTTGTAAAGAATTCCACAAGCAATACAAAGCCTTCTTAAAAAGCTCTCTCGTTCTTCTAAGTCTTTCTTCATATTCTCTTAGAAATCTTCCTTTCAAAAGGCTTACTTGAGCTTACAAGATCTTGAAAGAATAGTGAGTAAGTTGTCAAGTGCCGCACGGATCTTTAGCCAACATTCTAAGTCCGTAACATGTATCTCTCTATATATTGTAAGAAAAATTCTTGTATTCGGCCAAGACACACCTTTTTGAACACTTGGCAGCTTTTGATTTGTTTTTATTTTGACCCAGAGCTACCATGACATTTAAACACATGAAATTATCTTGTTGGCCTTGAATTTTCTTGAAACACCGTGTCATTAGATGCGCGACATAAGTTTAGGCCTTACACTAATAGGGGCTTTGCCTTAAAAGAATAAAAATTGAATTATATAATTTTTTTAAAATATAAGACATTAGACCCGATAGATAATAAAATGGGCGTATTTATTTAATTTGGATGGTTGTTGTCGTATAATGTATTATGTCCTTAGCTTAAATATCATGTGTATTTTGATTGTTGATTAAATTTTATTGTATAATATATCGATTAAATTCGATGTTAGATAACGACATAAATTCAAATTTTATGTAATGACCAATTTGGTATGATCATGTCATAATCTTTATATTTCTTCTTATTCATATTTGCTTAGTATTTAATAATCTTATTTTCCTCATGGTAGTATCGTTTTATAGCCGCTCTACCTCGTAGACTACTTTTCTTGTAGGTTAATCAATCAATATTTTTCATGTATCACATAATGTTATAGCAGAGAACAATACAATCCATCCAAATGTTCTATTCAACAAAATACAATACAATATATCCCTCTTATTTAATTGTTTTAGTCGGACTTTTTTTTTAATTAAGATCATACTTTTGGAGTTCGGTTCATAAATTAATATACAACAAAAAATTACTTCGTTCATATGTTGTTTAGTGTCGGAAGATTTGTGTATATTAGTCCAATAAAATGAAGTACAAAAACTTATACTCTTCTGAAGTTGAATCTTCTGACAGATGTAATTTTTGTGTTATTAGATTTAAAATTATGTTTTTTTAATGTTAAAACATACTAATGTGACTTTGGCATAAATGAAATATATTTAAATGATCACCCAAGAAATTACTTGTGCCTTTCCACTCCTTTCAAAATTGATTTTTGTTGATGTTTTTCACTGATTTTTGACAAAGGCAATTTAGGGTCAAACTAAATTTGATTTCACGTTGTAACATTTGATATTGGGGGTAATAACACTTTATAAAAAAGGAGACTTTATGTCACACCACATGCCTACACCTTGGACGTGGACGGAATTTGAGAACCATTACTGGCCCCAAACGGTCCCTGACCTGGCTTAACTCTTAGCGAAAGACTTAATCAACATAAAATGACTAGCCAAAGTGGCAACTTAAGTTTCAAACATCAATAACTGAAATGAACAAGACTCATTAACTATGTCTATCTATCTATGAAGCTTCTAATACTATGAGGGATGTCGGGAAAGGACCCCCAATCATCCTAACAAAACTGAAATGATAACATAATAAAAGGGTCCCTCCGCAAGCAAGGAGGCTGACCAAATGACTCTAGAACTCGACTAGATCAACGAAGCATTGTATGCTGATCCTGGCTACCTATATCTGCATCATAAAAGATGTAGACAAATGATTAAGTACATGGAATGTATGAGCATGTGAGGAGAGATTTAAAACAAGACATAAGCTTGAACTTGAATTCAAACTGAAAGAAACACTTACCTCGTCTCAACTCAACTCAGGGATATAAAGCAATAGTAAAGAATGCATTATAAAGAAATGATTTTTCAACATTAGATAACAACTTAATGTATTTAAAAATACAATATACTCAGTTTGTATGCAAGAATACAAAATAAACTAGGTTTTTATATGAAAGTACAAAATAGACTATGTGGGAGATTCTGTAACCGACAACCATCGTTATGAGCTATATGATGATACAACGTCTAGCCCACGCTGCTAGAACTGTCCTATACTTTTTCGGGGTATAGAACTTACTAGTAAGTGGATCCATTAGTCTATGCTAAAAAGCAAATAAGAAATCATCTAAAAAGTATGACCCTTTCTACCCACGTTGGCTGCATGGTTTATGGGGGTTGTGAGTTTATGAACTCTCCCCCGTATTGGTGCTCAATACTACTCCCAAAATATACTTTCTCATACTTTTTTAAAAACATAACTCTTTCTATGGTTGGAGAGTATTACTCAAAAATCTTTCTCTTTAAAGGGATGGTACTCAAAACTGCTCATGAAAACTCTTTCGAAAATCTTTTTTTCCTCTCTGCTTAAATGTGAAAACATTTACCCTTGGGAATACTTAGTTTCCATATATCACTTTAAGGAAAATGAATGCAACTCTACTCTTCCTCAAATTCAAATACTCAAGTCTTAAAACAAATTTAAAAGGTTTGCAAAAGACTTCTCAAGGGACTCGAAAGAGCTCTCCAGACTTGACTCTTAGCTCTATCTTGAATTTGAACTTATTGGTTCAAGGTTATGATTTATGTTATGGATGATCTCTTGATGTTTAGGTATACCTTAGAGTGTATAAAGTAATTAGAAAACATAGATACGATTCGAGGGAACTCTTACAAAAAGATGGGCAAAAGGGTAGGGGACCTGGCGACCCTGGTGCACTGAGTGGCACAGGGAGCCATACCTTGAACTACGGGAGGAAGTTTGGGGTGCACTGAGTGTCGCGACGCTCCAGGAGCCAAACCACAGATCCTCTTCTCTAGCTCGGTGCGCCAGCCCCCTGCCCAGAAAACCCGACAAAATTTGTTACTCATTTTTCAACCATAATTCATCTAGAATCGAATGGTTTCTTTCCCAATCACTTAGATTCGAATACCCAACATTACAATACATTAATCCACTCGAAACTACCTTCAATAACTCAAAATTATCTCAATAAATCATCAATCCATCCTAATTCGAGAACAGAATACAGTACTTTCAAGAAACTAATCAAGAACTCAAATTCTTCAACTTCAAGAACGAAACTTTGTTGAAAATAACATAGTTGGCGTGTGGGTGAACGAACCCAACACTATGAGAATTAACATACCTCTTAGGGATTAAACCCTTGGATAAAATCCGCAAGAAAACCTTAAGAACTTGACAAACACTTGAATCTTCTCCTCTTTTCTCCTCTTCTTGAACTCCTCAAAACCCAAGAATATTTTAGGATTTGTAAAACTGAACCAGATCAGTTTAGACCCCTAAATATTAACAAATTTCATTTTAATATGATTGGGTAAGTAAAAGACCAAAATACCCCTCTTAAATCTGGGTAATTTTCCTTAAATGGACAGCCTAACTTCAAACGGGCATAACTCCCACATACGAGCTCGAAAATTAGCAAACATGGTGGCGTTGGAAAGAGGATTCCAAGACCTTTCATTTGATATCTTACGAGCCACCTTACTCATCCTATACTGAAAGTTATGCTCGTTTGAAGTTTACCCTAAACTCACAACTTAAGCAAAACTTGAAAATTTCCAGATTTAACTATTTCCAATTTGATTCATTCTATTTTTAGCTCATTCAAATACCGAGGTGTTACATTTTATACCTAGAGAGACTTGAACTTGAGAGAGTACTTACCTCTCCTCCACAATCATTAATTGTTAGTAAAATTGATTTTTCTTTTATTGAAGTGTATGTAAAAGATTATAAATTACAATACTATCTATTTGTCTTCGTAAGTTGTATTATTTCAAGACTTCAACAAGTTCCCATCCAATTTTCTACAAAAAAGTCGATGCTTAAAGCCTCAAACATAACATAAAATAGTCATACATTAAGCAAATAAAATCTTGAGTTGTCTATCAAAAAAGTAAACTTCTTTGCCCAAATAGTTGGTAAAATATTTTAAACTATATGCTAAAGTCGTCTTCTCCCTTCTTCTTTTTTTAACGAAAAATATCACTTTTCTATATTCCCATTTTTCACTTATCACCTAGCCAGATTGATTCAAGTTTTGATGACTAAAAAGAAATGTAGCAACCTGATTGAAAGTAAAAATAAAATAAAACTAAAATAAACTCCCACCTAACAACGTTTGAAATTTAAATTAACCCTAACAACCATGCTATTTCATAAAAGGAAAAATAACAATTTTGGTCCGTGAGTTAGGATGTTATCCAATTTTGATCCTTGTAATATTCACATATTAATTTTAGTAAATCTATAATGTATATTTGGTCATTAAAATTGACGGAAGTTGAGTGCTTAACGAAATTATCATCAAATAGCAAAATGGTAAAAAAGAACCATGAACTATTGGGAGGGCAGGGGGGATGGGGGGGTGGTCCAACAATACACTTGAACTATTAAAAATAGCATAAAAATGTCTTTGTTGTTAGCAAACTGACCCAATGATGCCCCAATTAGGACCTCCAAGTGTCATGTATCCCCTATGAAAACTTTTTTTATTATTATTGAGAGTGTACTCCAGCTTGACAAAAGGTTACCCTCCTTTATTTGGTTTTATGAACAAACTATATATCTAAGTAAATTAGAATTAAATATGCTTAACTGTATGACAAAGAAAATCAAGAAACATTTCAGTTAATCTCAAAAAAATCTAAAATAGAAAAATCTTTTGAAGTCCAAAGAACAGCTATGTGGTTCCTATTTCCATATAAACAAGTTGTTAGCACTTGAAATGTATGCTAACAATATGCAGTTATCCGGCAAATCATTTATTAGATTAAACTTGATGTTTTTTTATTTTTATTTAAAACATGTGATAAGAAAAACTTGAATCATTTATTTCAAGAAACATTGAGTTCATTTTTAAGAAATTGAATAAGTGATGAACAACAATTCATAATCATTCAAAATTGATAAGTGAAATAATTTGACAATGTAAAGAGACTTTGAAACCCAAATATGACAGCTTTACTAGAGCATTCAAATCTCAATATAAATATAAACTAAACTTGCAACAGAAATAAATCTAACTAAAATATACAATGGAAATAATTAACTACAATCGAAATTGAAGAAATAAATTTCAGGTCATGATCACACCTACTACACCCCGCTAGTAGGTAATCCTAACCCGTAGTCCGGAGCCACAAGCAATAGAATACCAAGTGAAAGACATCAACAAGAAGTAAGAGCATAGAACAACGCAAAGAAAGGTAATTAATAAAACAATCCCAAGACCCGACATCAGTTAGTAGTTAATCATCTAATCTGAAGTACGAGTACAAGGCTTTCACAATTACAATACAAGTACAGGTTGTCTCTAATACAATATAAAGACTAAACCTAGCCAAAACAAACATAAACTGGTAGCTCCAGACGCCAGGAGCTCACCCTAATATTTGGCATTCCAAGATTCTCCACACGACTCAAAATCAACGGTGATAACTTAACTGCAATATGCAGGGGGTAGAAGTGTAGTATGAGTACCAAAAAGAGTACTTATCAGAAAACGACTGACTGAGCTAAAAAGATAGCAAAAGCATAAACACCAAGTAATAAGAAAGCATAACACAATTAACTAAACATGAGATACTAAAGTAGCCAAGAAATAAAAAATAGCAATAGGAAACAAGGAGTAAAACCTGGGGTAAACAATGCACCTGAATCGCAAGCTTAACGACACAAACTCACATAAGAAGTCCTGGGGCCCAAACAAACCATGCCCCTAGCCTAAAATGGCCCTTCAGGAGATGATGAAACACTGATAATTGTATTTTGAGACTGTCTTTCTGAAATTTTGACTGAAGTCAACCATCCAAGTACAAAGGCTCCAAAATACGTAAACATACAAAATCCAAATGAATGACCCGATGATCGGATTGTCAGTCCCATCAAGCCATAAATATCACTACATGAAAGCTCAAAACACTAAAGAGATCATAAAACAAAGAAAATGGCCTAGAGTGTCATTACAAGAATAGTACTACCATTTGGAATCTAAACTCATCTAGAACAAGATTATATCATATTAAAAGAAACAAGAACTAAGCTAAGATCGAAACAACTGCAGAAAAAGAGCAAATCTTAAACATGAATCAAGATACATTGCATTCTTCATAACAATAAGAGCAACATAAATAACTTTTACTAGCAAAATAATAAGTTACTCTATAAGCGAAATAGTAGAATGGAAATCACTAAAGGACATAATTAGGACTAATTATAATCTACAACGAAGCAAATAACCTATTTACAAGCATAGTAGACAAAACAAAACCAACAACAGGAAGAGTTTAACTTTTCCCAGAGCAACAAGCAAGAGGACTTCACCACCATCAACCGATGAGCTCCAGCGAAGGTCCAATGAACGACAAGAGTAAAATTTTGGGTCTAAACCTTTATGGTTTTTTGTGAGAACATTGTTCTCTTCACTAAAACTGTCAACTTTGAATTGCATAATATCTCATATTTTTTCATTACTCTATTTGTAGATACTTGAATTACTTTTAGTCGAATCCAGACACCTTATCCATACAAGGATCTATATCCACAAATGTTAAAAAAATTTATCATAGAGGATTTGACTCTAGATTTAAAAAAAAAAAAAAAAAAAAAAAAACTTGTAGATCTGCATTTTATCGGACATTTGCACCCGAGTCTGACCAACATTGGGTCTTACTATAGAGTGAAAGATCCTGCGACAGCCTCTTATGTGAATACGCTCTTGAGTGGAAATCCCCCAAAAAGGTGGTGATAGTTATGGGAGCAACAAGAACGGGAAAATCTATACTTTTCGTTGATCTAGCCAACCATTTTCCAATAGAATTTCTGAATAGGGACAAAATAAAAGTGTACAAAAGTACTTGATATATAATCACAAATAAGAAGACTGCGGATGTAGTACTCTTTTTCTAGAAAATGACATATCGCGACCCTATATCAGGACCTCTGTTGAAAATGAATTGGCTAATAGATCTATGAAAAAGTTAGATCTTCCCGTCCCGTTGGACCCATTACAATCACCACCTTATAACTTTTATGAAAGGAACCATATATTACTAGATATCTAAAAACTAACAATATTCGTTGTGTAAAATGTTGTTAAATTTGTAAACAAGAAGCAATGCTTCAAGTTTTTAATGCGTTGTTTCATTCTTTTTTGTAGAAGCAATTGCTTTTTGATGCATGTATCTCTCTATATATTTTAAAGATTGTGCTTGTAATTGTCCAAGACACGCCTTTTAGAACACTTGGCATATTTTGATTCGTTTTTATTTTTACTCAGAGCTTCCATGACATTTAAACACATAGCATCATCTAGTTGGCCTTGAATTTGCTTGAAATGTCGTATCATTAGTGGGCGGCATAAGTTTGGTCCATAAATGGACTTTGGGTTAAAATAATAAAAAAGGAATTGTATAAATTGTAATAAATTTATGACAGTAGACCGGATAAATAATAAAAATCGACATATTTATTTAATTTCGATTTTTGTTGTTGTATAATGTATTCTATTGTTAGTTTAAATATAATGAGTATTTTGATTGTTAATTAAATTTTATTGTATCATATAGCGATTCAATTAATGGTTACATAACGACATAACTTCAAATTTTATGTAATGAACAATTTGGTATGATCATGTCATAATCTTAATATTTCTTCTTATTCGTCTTTAGTTATAACTTAATAACCTTATTCTATTCTTTGTAGTATCTTTTTATAGTAGCTCTACCTCGTAGTCTACTTTTCTTTTAGTTTAATCATTCAATATTTTTTATGTATCACATAATGTAATAACGAAGAACAGTACAATCCATCCAAATGTTGTATTCAACAAAATACAATACAATATCTCCCTCTTATTTAATTGTTTTTAGTCCGACTTTCTTTCGTAAAGATCATACTCTTTGGAGTTTGGTTCAAAAATTGAAGTACAAAAAAAAATTATTTCATTAATATGTTGCTTAGTGTCTGGAAGATTTGTATCTATTAGTCCAAAAAAATGTAGTAAAAAAACTCATACTCATATGAAGTTGATTCTTCCGACATATGTGATTTTTGTGTTATTATATTTCAAATATGTTTTTTTATGTTAAAACATAGTTAAGTCACTTTGCCGTAAATGAATATATATATATATATATATATATATATATATATATATATATATATATATATATAAGATCACCCAAGAAATTACTTGTGCCTTTTCACTCCTTTCAAAATTAATTTTTTTGTTGATGTTTTTCACCAAATTTTGACAAAGATGATTTAGGGTCCAACTAAATCTGAATTCACGTGGTAAAGTTTGATATTGGGGGTAAAAAACACTTTATAAACATGATGACTACATATCTAGAGAGATTTGAACTCGAGATAGTATTTACCACTCCACCACAATCATTAATTGGTAGTAAAATTGATTTATCTATTATTGAACTGTATGTAAAAGATTATAAATTACAGTTGTCTATTAGTCTTCAAAAGTTATATCATTTCAAAATATTTATGGATGGCAATGGGGTGCTGCGGGGCGAGGGTGGGGTGGGTTGACCTTAACCTGCATAATTTTTAATCAACCCCACCCCGCCCTGCATTTTCAACCCCACCTACCCCACATAGTTTATTTAATATTATATTTTTCTAGTTATGTTTGATACTAAAATAAAATTCACAAAAATAAATTCACTTCTTCATTAAGTTGTATTAATTTAATAGGATAATGACTTGAAATTATTTTTTTTAGAGGTCAATTGGAAACATGTAAGAAACTGTATTATTTTTAAATTAACCATTTTCATTTACTATCCTGAATATTTTAGTAACTTTAAAGAAATTATCGAAATAAAAATGATCTATTACTCTTATGACATATAAAAAATTAAAACTAAGTTTGAACCACATAAAATCACATATACTTGCATCCCTGTTCGGCAGGGCCACAAACCATGACTTAATTGACGGGCAATGGTTCAAATGATAGTTCGTCAGTGGCTTCGTATAAGGCCTTTGTCAACTTTTAAGTCAATGTCATTTTGGTCTTCCCCCCTATACTTTGGGCACTTAAACCACATTGTTTAATGCCAAAATTGCATCGTTTTACTTAGTCTAAGCCTAATAATCTAGTTAAAACCTACCCAAAACCCCTATTCTCAAAACAACCATCGAAATTAGAGCAAAAAGAAGGGTAAGAGGCACCGTTTCTTCCAAAAACAAGTAGAGGTGATTTTCAAGTTCAGCCCCAAAATCAAATGGATTTCTCCATATATTTCGTCACCAGGTGTATGGTATTTCACTGGTGGGTTTCTTTCACCCATTAGGTCCTTAGAATTCAGTTAGTTCTTCGGATTCTCATAAATTGTTCAAACCTAGGGTTTCTAGATTTTCAAGATCTATTGTGATTATGGTTCCTTTGATCTAAATAACTTGTTTCGTTATAATCTTAGTATATATTTCATGCATAACACTCAGAACCCTATCTTTTGTAAATTTATCCTTGTTCATGAATTATACTTGCTAGGCCAACCAGACTAAAATTCATTATTCAAATTTTGAATGTTATATTTTTAGTATATAAATGTTGCATTCTTAGTTAGCGTGTCAGTTTTGAACTATTAAGTATTTAGTGCATTTTAGCCTCAGAAATATTTAGTTAGGAGTAGACTTAGCACCGAGTTGGACTAAGTTCAGCGTACCCTCAAAGTCTAGAACTACGTGCTCACATAGGTTAATAAGTCCCCTCAATTGGGCATTCGTTTTAATGATCACGCCACAGTCATGCCTTTATACCCCTGGCAAGATATATTTGGTCCTCTCGATGGGACATATACTTTGGACTCTGCGTTCAACTCACGTGGTTTATATCAGTTAGGAGTGGCTCCCACAGTCCGACTCTTAATGTATTGACCAGGTTTTCAGCAGTTACTTCAGTATACAATTCATCATGTTATCTTCATGATTAGTACTTGGTCATTACATCCAATTTACTGTTCAGTTATACTTCAGTACATATCTATATCCTTGATCAAATTATATCATTACTTGGTTATGCCTTTTTTAGCTTATATACTTTGCTCAACTTAGCATATGTATATCTTGCATGCTCAGTACATTCCAAGTACTGATGCATACTTTATGCTACATCATTTCATGTTGTAAGTTCAGGCACTCAGCATCCAGATCACACATAGATCGATTCTCAATTCGACTCCATATTGTGATTCCTCATACTTCTTGCACAATAGACAGACTTTCTATTTTAGTCTTTATTTCTAGTTTTTAGTTTTTTGAGAGTTAGATGGGGGCATATCCCAACAACTCAACTCAGTTAGAGGCTTTTCAGACAAAGTAGTAGATTCAACTCGAGTTTTTAACTAATTGTGACATTCATCACTACACTATTGTTATTTATATTTACTTTCAGACCCATTTGGGATTTGTTCCCTCTTTAGATATCAATTAATTTAGCTTCCGCATAGTATATATTTTACTTAGTTGTTCTCAGTAAGCTTGATATATGTTATACTCAGGATTCGCTTGGGGTTATCCATGATCTTAGGTCCCATGTTATGTCTAGGGGGTAGCCTCGGGGCATGAAAATTTGGTATTAAAGCATTAGGTTCAAGAGTCCTAGGGTGTCTGAAAGCCACATTAAGTCGAGTTTAGTTCATATGTGTGAAGCATGCCATATCTATAGGGGGGGGGGGGGGCTACAAAGTGTTTTAAGTAAACCTTTACTTCTTTTGCTATTCTTATCGTGTGTGAGGAGTGATTCAACTTCTCCCTTCTAATCCATTGTTGTACATTTCAGATCATGCCTCCTCGTAGATATAATGCACAAAATGCTAATACCCGCATAATGCATTCCCTCCAGTCCAAAATCATGAGGTTACGAATGTAGAGTTTCGGAATGCGATCCAGTTATTGGCACAGATAGTAGCCAAGCAGGCCAATCAGACGACCCCAGTTCTTTCAAACCCTACTGGTGGATCAGCTGCAGCTAAGGTTCTAGACTTTGTTCATATGAATCGGCCAAAATTTCTATGGTGGAAGGTTGGTGAGGACCCACAAAACTTCATTGATGAGGTTAAGAAGATTCTTAAGATAATGCAAGGATACTGTCAATTGGAAATCCTATCAACTTAAGGATGTGGCTTATATTTTGTCACGTCGTTGAAAGACATCAGAAGTGCGGATGCAACTCCTATGAATAGGGATTCATTTATTGGAGCTTTTCTGGACAGGTTATTCCTGATAGAGTTAAGGGAGCTAAGGCCCAGCAGTTTATGAACTTGAAGCAGGGATCAGTTTCAATCTAAGAATACGGGCTGAAGTTCACTCAGCTCTCCAGGTATGCTCTACGTATGGTTACTGATTCGAGGGCACAAATGAGCAAGTTCTTATTTAGAGTATCCGATCTAGTCAATACAGAGTGCAGGAATTCCATGCTATTATGAGATATGGATTTCTCCATACTAATGAATCATGCTCAGCAGGTTTAAGGTGATAAGCTTAGGCAAATGGCTAAGGACAACAAGAAGGCTAGAACAGGAAATTATGAATACTCTTAGCAAAGGTCGGGTGGTGGAAATCACTCACTGTTTCAACAGAGGTCTATAGCCCATGCACCTTCATCTGCTAGCGCTCCATCCCATAAGTTTTGACAGGATAAAAAACGTAGGGCATCAGACTCTAAATCCCAGGGCAGTGCTTCAGGTTATCAAATTTTTCCAATCTGCCTAAAGTATCGTAAGAACTATTTGGGTGAATATCTTGCAGGAAGAGAGGGGTATTTTAGGTGTGGCTAGTTTGGTCATAGGTTGAAGGATTTCCCTTCTGCCAGGCAAGGTCAAGGAGCTAACAGGGCTTAGTCTACAACTTTAGCAGATCCAGCGGGTTACCCCATTCAGTATGGTGTCTCATCTGGTACATATGGTGGTCAATGCCAAAGCAGGTTGTGTGTTTTCCAGGCTCGCCACGATCAAGAAGATTCTCTCGATATGGTCACTGGTATGTCGAGAGTCTTCTATTTAGATGTTTATGCAATTTTAGATCCAGGGGCTACACTTTCTTTTGTAACTCTATATATAGCAGTAAACTTCGATGTTAGTCCAGAAGCTCTCTCAAGACCCTTCTCAGTCTCTACTAAAGTTGGTGACCTAGTTATAGCTAGATCAATATAAAAAAATTACCCTATCACAGTTTCTTAGAAAGTTACTTCAGCAGACCTGTTATAGTTAGAAATGGTAGATTTTGATATAATTCTAGGAATAGATTGGTTACACTCATTTTATGTCTTAGTCAATTGTAGAACTAGGATCGTTTAGCTTCAGTTTCCAAACAACCCAATGTTAGAATTGAAGGGTAGAAGCTCAGTGCCTATGGGTCAATTTATCTCTTGCATTAAGGCTAGGAAAATGATTTCAAAAGGGTATATATATCATTTCGTTCAGGTGAAGGATTCAAAATTTGAGACCCCAACTCTTGTGTCTGTCCCAATAGTAAATGAGTTTCAAAAAGTGTTCCCAGAAGATCTTTCTAGAGTTCCTCCCGAAAGGGAAATCGACATCACAATCAATCTCGTTCCATATACCCAACCTATTTTGATTCCTCCTTATAGAATGGCCCCAGCTGAGCATAAGGAATTCAAAGAACTGTAGAAATACTTTTTAGATAAGGGCTTTATCAGACCCAGTAGCTCTCCATGGGGTTCTCCAGTGTTGTTTGTGAAAAAGAAATATGGTTCTCTCAGAATATGCATTGACTATTGTCAACTGAACAAAGTCACAATCAAGAATAAGTATTACATCCCTAGGGTTGATGACTTGTTCGACAAAATTCAGGGTGCTAATTTATTTTCTAAGAAAGACCTCAGATACGACTATAATCATCTTACAGTCAGAGATAGTGACATTCTGAAAAGAACCTTTAGGACTCGGTATGGTCACTATGAATTTTCAGTTATATCTTTTGGACTAACAAATGATCCTGCGACATTCATGGACTTAATGAACAGAGTGTTCAAATAGTATTTGGACTTGTTTTTCATTAATTTATTGATGATATCCTCATTTATTCTCGGACTAAGGAAGAGCATGCGACTTATCTGAGAGTTGTTTTGTAAACCTTCAAAGATCACCAACTATTTGCTAAGTTGAGCAAATTAGAATTCTAGTTACAGTCAGTTGCTTTCCTTGGTCATATGGTATCCAATGAAGGGATCTAAATGGATTCTTACAAAATAGAGGTCATACAACATTGACCTAGACCTACCTCTTGAACTAATATAAGATGTTTCTTGGGTTAGGCCAATTAATATATACGGTTTGTGGAAGGATTTTCATCCATAGCTTCCTCATTGACCAAGTAGACTTAGGAAAAGGTCAAGTTTTAGCGATCAGATGAGTGTGATAAAAGCTTCTCAGAACTGAAGACTAGGTTGACTACAGCTCTTGTCTTGACTCTACCAGATGGTTCAAACGGTTATGTGATTTATTATGATACATCCAGGGCCGGTCTAGGTTTTGTGTTGATGTTGCGAGGTAAGGTCATAGCTTATGTTTCTTGACAACTTAAGGCCCACGAGAAGAATTACCCGACTCATAACCTCGAACTTTCAGCCGTAGTATTTGCCCTAAAGATTTGGAGACACTACTTGTATGGTGTTCATGTTGATGTGTTCACAGATCATAAGATCCTCCAGTAGATGTTCATCCAGAGAGAGTTGAATCTTTGTCAGAGGAGATGACTTGAATTCCTCAAACGCTATGACATGAATGTGCTCTATGATCCGATAAGGCTAATGTAGTGGTTGACCCCTCAACAAACTATCGATGGTAGTGTAGCACATGTTGAGGAAGAGAAAAAAGATTTAGTCAAAGATGTGCATTAGCTTTCTCTCTTAGGTATTAGCCTTACAGACACGTCAAATGGTGGTGTGGTAGTTTAGAATGGGTCAGAATCTTCATTGGTAGCATAGGTTAAGGAAAAATAGGATAGTGATCTTATATTACTTCAGTTCAAAGGTGCAGTTCATCTGCAGAGAGTAAAGGTTTTCTCCCAAGGGGGAGATGGTGTACTTCGTTATCAAAGTCACATATGTGTTCATAATATGCGTGAGTTGAAAAAGCAGATCCTTACAGAAGCCTTTAATACCACATATTCCATTCATCCAAGTACCACTAAGATATATCGTGATCTACGGGAAGTCTTTTTGGTGGAACGATATGAAGAGGGACATAGGTGTCACGCCTCGAGCTACCCTCTTGACATAACACGGGACCTAAGATCACGAGTGACCCCAAGCTAACCCTGTGTCTGGTATATATCAAGCATACTGAGAATCACTGAATAAGACATCTACTCTGTGGAAGCTAAAACATGGATAATTGAAAGTGAGGAATAGCCAACTAGTCTGAATGTATAAAATATACTAGGAGTTTTACAACAACTGAAAGATTAAACTTAATAATTCAAGTTGATTCTACTACTATGTCTGAAAATCCTCTAACTGATGGCGTATTGTTGGGACATCCCCCCAACTAACCTTAACAAACTAAAAACTAAAAGACTAAAATGAAAATCATGTCTATTTTCCTAGAAGTATGGGGACTCACCACTAAAGCTGTAGATTTTGGATCGAGAACTGATCTAAGCGCGACCTGGATGCTCAGTACTTGAACCTACATCATGAAAGGATGTAGCGCAGAGATGCATCAGTACTTGGAGTGTATTGAGCATACAGGATCTAGATACTACGTTGAACAAATATATATAAGCTAAACAAAGCATAACTAAGCATTGACATAAACTGAGCAGGAATGTAAGTACTGAAACATAACTGAAAAGCTAAACTAAATGCAATGACCAAGTGCTAATCATGAACATGACATGGTAAACTGAATACTGAACTATATACTGAAAAAATGGTCAAATGCACTAGCAGTCTGACTGTGGGAGCAACTATTAACTGATATAAAACCACGCTTGGAGTCCAATGTATAAGCCCCATCAAGAGAACCCAATATACCTTGCTAGGGGTATAAAGACATAACTGGTGTGATCACTAAATCTGATGCCCAACAGAGGGGACTGATACTTATAAGCAAATAACCTATTCACAAGCATAGTAGACAAAAGAAAAAACAATAGGAAGAGTTTACCTTTTTCAGAGCAACGAGCAAGAGGACTTCATCATCATCAACCGGTGAGCTCTAGTAAATCTCCAATGAACGACAAGAGTAAAATTTTTGGTCTAAATCTTTGTGGGTTTTTGTGAGAACACTGTTCTCTTCACCAAAACTGTCAACTTCAAATTGCATAACATTTTATATTTTTTCATTAATCTATTTATAGATACTTGAATTACTTTTAGCCGAATTACCCCACCTTATCCATTCAAGGATCTATATCCATGAATTTTAAATTATTGGATCATAGGGGATCTGACATCTAGATCTGCATAAAAAACAACCTCTAGATCTGCATTTTTATCGGACATTTGCACCCGAGCCTAAGCAACATTGGGTCTTACTATGGAGTGAAAGACATCATGACAGCCTCTTATGTGAATACGCTCTGGAGTGGAAATTCCTTAAAAAGGTGGTGATAGTTATGGGAGCAACAAGAACGGGAAAATCTAAACTTTCCATCGATCTAGCCAACCATTTTCCAATAAAAGTTCTGAATAGGGACAAAATAAAAGTGTACAAAAGTACTTGATATATAGTCACAAATAAGGAGACTACAGATGTAGTACTATTTTTCTAGAAAATGACATATCGCAACCGTATATCAGGACCTTTATTGAAAATGAATTGGCTAATAGATCTATGGAAAGGCTAGATCTTCCCATCCTGTTGGACCCGTTACTATCACCACCTTATATTTTTCATGAAAGGAACCATATACTGTTAGATATCTGAAAAACTAACAATATTCATTGTGCAAAATGTTATTAAATCTGTAAACAAGAAGGAATACTTCAAGTTTTCAATGAGTTGTTTCATTCTTTCTTTTTTTGTAGAAGCAATGTTGTTTTGATGCATGTATTTCTCTATATATTGTAAAAAAAATTTCTTGTAATTGGCCAAGACACGCCTTATAGAACATTTGGCAGCTTTTGATTCGTTATTATTTTTACTCAGAGTTGCCACAGCATTTAAACACATGGCATCATCTTGTTGGCCTTGAATTTGCTTGAAATGGCGTGTCATTAGTGGGTAGCAAATGTTTGGGCCATAAATGGACTTCGGATTAAAATAATAAAAAAGGAATTATATAATTTTTAATAAATTTAAGACATTAGACCGGATTAATAATAAAAATCGACTTTTTTATTTAATTTGGATTAATAATAAAAATCGACATAATAAAAGGGCCATGTATATTTTGATTGTTAATTAAAATTTATTGTATCATATAACGATTCAATTAATCATTCGATAACGACTTAGATTCAAATTTTATGTAATAACCAATTTGGTATGATCATGTCATAATCTTAATATTTCTTCTTATTCGTCTTTACTTATAATTTAATAATCTTATTTTTTTATTTGTAGTATCTTTTTATAGTAGCTCTACATCATAGTCTACTTTTCTTGTATTTTAATCATTCAATATTTTTTATGTATCACATAATGTAATAATAGTACAATCCATCCAAATGTTGTATTCAACAAAATACAATACAATATATTCCTCTTATTTAATTGTTTTTAGTCGGACTTTTTTTCATAAAGATCGTACTTTTGGTGTTTGGTTCAAAAATTAAACTACCAAAAAAAACAATTATTTCGTTTAACATGTTGCTTAGTGTCCGGAAGATTTGTATCTATTAGTCCAAAAAAATAAAGTAAAAAACTCATACTCATTTGAAGTTGAATCTTCCAATAGATGATTTTTGTGTTATTATATTTCAAATAATGTTTTTTTTATGTTAAAACACAGTTAAGTGACTTTGCTGTAAATGATCACCCAAGAAATTACTTGTGCCTTTTCACTCCTTTCAAAATTGATTTTTTTGTTGTTTTTTCACAAATTTTTGACAAAGGCAATTTAGGGTCCAACTAAATCTGAATTCACGTGGTAAATTTTGATATTGGAGGTAAAAATAATTTATAAACATCACGACTTCTTATCTAGAGAGATTTGAACTCGAGATTGTTCTTACCACTCCACCACATTCATTAATTGGTAGTAAAATTGATTTATCTATTATTGAAGTGTATGTAAAAGATAATAAATAGCAGTACCGTCTATTTGTCTTCAAAACATATATCATTTCAAAACATTTATGGATGGCAATGGGGCGGTGCGGGGCGGGGATGGGTTGGGTTGACCTTAACCCGCATAATTTTTAATCCGCCCTACCCCGCCCTGAATAACAAATTTTTTCATTTTCAACCCTCATTCGCCCCGATAAATTATTTAATATTATCTTTTTTCTAGTTATGTTTGATACTAAAATAAAATTCACAAAAATAAATTAATTTTTTTATTAAGTTGTATTAATTTAATAGGATATTGACTTGAAATTTTGTTTTATAGAGGTCAATTGGAAACATGTAAAAAATTGTATTATTTTTAAATTACCATTATCATTTACTATTTTGAATATTTTAGGAGCTTTAAAGAAATTATCTTAATAAAAATGATCTATTACTCTTATGACATGGTTGTTTGATGTTGACCCAAAACTCATAACTTAAGCATAACTTGCAAAATTTGAGATTTTGCTATTTACAATTTAATTCTTTTTGGAAATCAATGTGCTATATCTAGTGACTTTAATATTTATGAAATTTTTAATTCCTTGGTGAAATCTCACTAACGGTTCGAGTCTTAGTTCAAAATTTTTTCTGGGGTATTACACCCTTATTCTCAAAACAATCATCGAAATTAGAACAAAAAGAAGGGTAAAAGGCGTCAGTTCTATCACGACCCGAGCCTAGACCCTGGATGTGACACGGCGTACAAGACTCTAAAAAGTCTAATACAAACCTCAAAGCATATTCATTGCATAAGATACTTAGAGTGCTGAATTTAAAACTTTTCTTTTATAAATCCAACAATCGAAAACATTAAAAGCAAGTGGAAGTCTATTGTCTCACATGGCCATCTAAACAATATAGGGTTACGGCCCTTTACAATCGAAGTCTAACATATGTCTATTACATGAAATAAAATGAACATCAAAAGTACTATCCTCGATCTATGAGGACATACCCAAAAGTCTTGGAGGAACTCAAATCCAAGCTTCACTAGAGAGAGTTGAATGCCGGAACCTACACTTGTATTAAACATAGAAGAATATGGGTTAGCACAATTAAGTACTAAGTATGATAGCCATGCAAAAACCATGCTTAAAACGGAAATTTTATTTGAAAGTCATGATATATGCCAATTTGAGAAAACCTTCATAACATAAGAATAAGAGGCATAATATACAAACATAACCAACATACAAGTCATTTCTTTACCTTAAGCCTTCACCTCAAGTAACCCTCAAGCTATACTTTATGCAATGTATGAATAGCGTCCCAGACCACCATCCACACTAAGTACCACATCAAGGGTCACCAAAAGTGAACTTACCATTCTTCCTTTCCAACTTTACACAATACTCATACATAAGAGACATAAGTCATAACATCACATTAGCACCAACATCTAAGTCATACTTGTGTCATGTATGAGTAACATCCCATACTACTACTAACACTAAGTAATCCTTGAAGTCACCATAGACAAGGCACATTCATACTCAATAAGTCATAACAAGGAAGTAACTCATAATACAATCCAAGTATAGCATGCATCATTACATTAAACATATAAGTCAACATTATTCATTAGCTTCATTACATTAAGAGCCCCTTCAATCATCAGAAATTAACTCAGCAGGCTCATTAACCTCATTATAAGAGCACATTCATTTCATTTAACACTATAAAGGAACACACCATAACCCCTCTCAAAGCCTACTTTTGCAATGCATGGATAGCATCCCATACCACCACCCACGCTAAGTAGTGCATTTTTGAGAAGCCATAGTTCATTAACATTCTATGTGGGGGTAAGACTTAACAGACATAGACCATGTGAGCAATTCATGGAATTCCGGTGTCACTGTCACCGGATATGGGATTTCTACTTGCCTAAGGTAGGACCATTCATTTTAGCTTAGGTGGATCCTCTAGCTAATATCATATGTGGGCACATAGGGAGACTGCTACTAGATACCCTGCCTCAACTCACATGAGGGCATTCATCTCAAGAAATTGCTACTAGAAACCCCGCCTTAACTCATGTGAGGGTTTCCATCTCATATCATATCCACTCAGTGCTTAGCATTATTCCCCACAGAGTACTTGACATTCATTACATTAGTTTATTATGGGATAAGAGATTGCTACTAGATACCACACCTCAACTCACGTAAGGGTATCCATCCCAAACCCAACATTCATTCATTGGATAGCTCATAGATTCAAATATGAGAATTGGCTTTCACCTAAGAATACCCATATTATGAGAAAGTCCTTTCAGAATATGTCATTGACATTCATTAGAGTATAATTGAGAATATCCTTTCAATAGGTACTTCATGATTACCATTATCTTAGATAACTCCATTCATTAGTCATTCATGATTGTGTGAGTATATGAGAATAACCTTTCACATATATCATCATCATTCATAAGGTTTAATTGAGAATATACTTTCAATAACCACACAATTACATTAGAAACATGATCTTAACACTTTTACTTAGATCACACACATATACTTCACATCACAATCATACATAGATCCTTCATGAACTTGCCTTTCAAGGCCATGAACCAACATCAACCCATATATCCAAGACACTATAATAGATAAAGTAGTTAACATTATTCAACTACTAATACATTATAAACATCAGCAATTCAACATACTTTCATGATCAATCAATTCCCAATCACAAATCACAACTTAATAATTCAGGGAAAAACATGGGTTCTAGTAAGATATCATCTTAATTAATCTTTCGATCCACAATTCGTTCATAATTCAATGCAATAAAGCCTTTGGAAAACGTTTAGAATCTAACCCATGCCAAGATTGAAACTAGGGTTTTTTGGGAAACATTAGAGACTTGAAATCAACTTTGAAATTGGCTCCTTGAAAGAAACTAAGTCAAGGATGAAGACTAACATACCTTTTATGGAAGAACTCCATGAAATTGCTTTGAAAAAGTTGAAAACTTGACCTTCAAAGGTTGCTTCCTTCACCTCCAATGGAGGTTTCTAGAGAGAGAACTTTTGGCAAGGTGGGCTTCTAATTTTTTACTGATTTGGAAGAATGAATTAGAAAAGCTGTTTTAATACTTTTAAAACCCTTAAAATATCTTAATTAACCAATAATAACTATCTATTAACTCAACTAACTAATTAATGAATTTGCCATCTTAACCTTACCTTGACCGAAACTTTAACAAGTTGCAGGTGTCCTCTGCGAAATCCCCACCCACAGACAGTGGGTGGGGTCACGCCCCATACTGTGGGATCACGTTTTGAGTCTGCAACTTGAACATTGAGGCCCTAACCTATGGAGGCCATCCATAGGGCGTGGATGGACCTACGGGGCGTAGGTCCCCATCCGTAGGTCATGACTTTTGGGCAGATTTTTCTTTCCTTGGGGTCTTAGGGGTTAGGATTTAGGGTCATCCTGAAGGACCCCTAGGGTGGTCCTTGGGGAGTCGTACCTTGACGTTTAGCCCCTAAACCCCTCAACCATAGCCCGAGACATCATTCTGCAACATGAAACCTTACAACAACTCAAACACACACTAGTTAGGCTCTAGTTTCTCCTATTCATTTTTCGGGTCGTTACGGTATCCCCCACTTAGGAACATTCATCCTTGAATGACACATAAAAACATTAAGAGGCTAATGACTCAAGACTAGAAGCCCATCGTACATGCAACTTCATAAACAATGCACAAAACTAGGAGAAAATATCAACTCCATCTCAAACATACTCCATGCAACACAAGAAGGTAGGAACTACATCTACTACCTCATTATGCATGAAAACTTCAACATTTATCATTTCATTGGAGGAATTTCCTTCTCCAACTCAAATCATGCTCATCATAACCTCATTAGGCACATTATGCAATTACTCTCAAAAGAACATTTAGGCATGTTCAACATTTAACCTCATAAAACATATAGGCAACTCATACTAAATGCAATTCAACATGAGGAACATAATTCTTAAATACTCATTTAAACAAGAATTCATCAAGAACATGCATATCATAAGGAGACCATGTAAACACATATTCACGCATGACTCTAAAACATGAAACAAGCTATAAGGAACTCTTGGTCTCAAGCTTGAATAGGAATAGAAGGAAAGAGATAAGGATATCAAAACTCTCAACAACCTTACTATTAAACATACCATCCCCCACTTAGGAGTAAACCCAACTAAGGTTAACATGAAAACAACATCGGAACCTCAATACAACATTCACAATCTATAAGGAACTACCACATACTGGTGCCTTCATCTGGATGAGCTCATTGTCCTTGTTATCTTGAAGCACATAGAAACGATTTCTATTTGGAGCATTAGGATCCGGGCCATCAAGAGAAGCTCGCTTGGTCTCTTTCCCTTTTTCCATGAGTGTTGGGCAATCTCTCATCTTATGACCCTTCTTTCCACACCCAAAGCAACCATCCGTGCCAGCAAGGCACTTACCCAAATGATATTTCGCACACTTATCAGAAGTAGATCTTTCAAAAGAAAAACCACTTCCTTTCCCTCCTTGAGGTTTAGGGTTAGACATCCTATTATTATTTATCATTGGAGAATCTTGGTTGTAGAACCTCTTTGTGGACCTTGGTTGACTTTGTTCATCGGACGTAGACCTCTTTATCTCCCTATTCTTTCTCTCAACTTTGGACTCCTCAATAGATTGAGCATACACCACTAGCCTAAAATGTTCATCATCGTCGTACGACACTCTTCCTTAACTAGGTCGCATACACCGATCACAAATCTACTCATCTCATCCCTAGGGTTAGCCATCAAGGATAGAGCATACTTAGACAATAGGGTAAATTTCAAGGAATACTCTTCCACACTCATGCTACCTTGCCTAAGGTTTATAAACTCCTCCACCTTAACTCCCTCTTCTCACGGGGAAAGTACCTACCAAGGAATGCTTTCTTAAACTCTTCCCATTCTATAGGACCCACTCATACGCCTATTGCTTTTCTATTGAGTAAACCAAACTTGGGAAACATCCTTCAATAGATAAGAAGCTAGTTCCGCTTTTTCTCTAGAAGTCACCCATAGCATTGACTAACTTATTTACGTCATCCAAAAAACTCTTGGGGATCCTCTCCCACCTTAGAACCAAGAAAAATTGGAGGGTTCATTCTCACAAAGTCCCTCAACCTAGAAACCATAATACTCTCATTAGCATTCACCATATGCACCATATCCTAATTAACTTGGGTCGTCATAGCTTGGGCTAAGGTTAGAAAAGCCGACCTAATCTCTTCATTAGTCATGGCCGGAGCATCAACCGGAACTTCGTTGCCTTGAGGAACTTGGTCACCTTAAGGACCTTGGGGATCTTGGGGAGGAATTCCCTCTTTCACAATCTCCTCTTCCACTCTTCTTGCGGGTGTCTTTTGTGTATTATCCTATAAACACAAGAGAAGGATTCGGAAAAGGACACTTATAGGACTAAACTCTAAGGCACGACTCCAAGAATAATGAAAGAAGTATAACTTCCTAACGTCCTATAGCCTCTCGCTCATAGATATGTCGCGACTCACACCGATGAACAAGACACTATTGGACGTGGCTTCTAAGACATCCATCCTAAAAATCATTCCCCCAAACCTAGCTCTGATACCATATTTGTCATGATCCAAGCCTAGACCCCGGATGCGACACGACATACAAGACTCCAAAAAGTCTCATACAAGCCTCATAGCATATTCATTGCATAAGATACTTTGAAATAGTGTGGAATTTAAAACTTTTCTTTTATAAATCCAATAATTGAAACATTAAAAGCAAGCAGAAGTCTATTGTATCACATGGCAATCTAAATAATATCTTGAAACAAAATAGGGTCACGACCCTTTACAATCGAAGTCGAACATATGTCTATTACATGAAATAAAATGAACATCAAAAGTACTATCCTCGATCTACGACATACCCAAAAGTCTTGGAGGAAATCAAATCCAAGCTTCACTAGAGAGAATCAACTCAAATTGCGGAACCTACACTTGTAGTAAACATAGAAGAATATGGGTTAGCACAATTAAGTACTAAGTATGATAGCCATACAAAAACCATTCTTAAAACAGACATTTTATTTGAAATTCATGATATATGCCAATTTGAGAAAACCCTCATGAACATAAGCATAAGAGGCATAATATACAAACATAACCAACATACAAGTCATTTCTTCACCTTAAGCCTTCACCTCTAGTAACCTTAAAGAAATACTTTGTGCAATGTATGAATAGTGTCCCATACCACCATCCACACTAAGGACCACATCAAGGTCGCCAAAAGTGAAATTACCATTCTTCCTTTCCATCTTTACACAATACTCATACATAAGAGACGTAACATTACATAAGTCATAACTTCACATTAGGACCAACATCTAAGACAACCCTAAGGCATACTTGTGCCATGTATGAGTAGCATCTCATACTACTACTCACACTAAGTGCTCCTTGAAGTCACCATAGACAAGGAACATTCATACTCGATAATTCATTACAAGGAAGTAATCCATAATACTATCCAAGTATAGCATGCATCATTACGTTAAGCATATAAGTCAACATTCTTCATTAGCTTCATTACATTAAGGCCACCTTCATTCATTAGACATTAAACCAACATTCTCATTAACCTCATCATAAGAGCACAGTCATTTCATTTAACATTATAAAGGAACACATCATAACCCCTCTCAAAGCCTACTTGTGCAATGCATGGATAGCGTCACATACACCACCCACTCGAAGTAGTGCATTCTTGAGAAGCCATAGTTCATTAACATTCTTTTTAGGGGTAAGCGTTAACCAACATAGACAATGTGAGCAATTCATGGAATTCCGGTGTCACCTTCGCCGGATAAGGGATTCCTACATGCCTAAGGTAGGACCAGTCATTCTAGCTTAGGAGGATCCACTATCTAATATCCTATGTGGGCACATAGTTATGGGATTGGGATATTGCTACTACATAGCCCGCCTCAACTCACGTGAGGGCATCCATCTCAAGAGATTGCTACTAGAAACCTCGCCTCAACTCACGTGAGGGCTTCCATCTCATATCGTATCCACTCGGTGCTTTGCATTATTCCCCACATAGTAGTTGACATTCATTAAATTAGTTCATTATAGGGAAAGAGATTGTTACTACATGCCCCGCCTAAACTCACTTGAGGGCATCCATCCTAAACCCAACATTCATTCATCAGATAGCCCATAGATTCAAAGATGAGAACAGTCTTTCACCTTAGAATCCCCATATTGTGAGAAAGTCCTTTCACAACATGTCATTAACATTTATTAGAGTACAATTGAGAATAGCCTTTTAATAGGTACTTCATCATTAATATTATCATAGAAAACTCCATTCACTAGTCATTCATGAGTAAGTGTGAGTATGTGAGAATAGCCTTTCACATACATTATCATCATTCATAAAGGTTAATTGAGAATATATTTTCAATCACCACACAATTACATTAGAAACAGGATCATAACATTTTCACTTAGATCACACACATGTACTTCATATCATAATCATACATAGATCCTTCATGAACTTGCCTTTCAAGGCCATGAACCAACATCAACCCATATATCCAAGATACTATAATAGATAAAGGAATTAACATGATTAAATAAGTAGTACATTACAAACATAAGCAATTCAACATACTTTCATGATCAATCAATTCCCAATCACAAATCACAATGTAAGAATTTGGGGGAAAACATGGGTTCTAGGAAGAAATCATCTTAATTCATTTTTAAATCCACAATTCATTCAAAATTCAATGCAATAAAGCCTTTGGAAAACATTTAGAATCTAACCCATGCCAAGATTGAAAACTAGGGTTTTTGGGGAAATATTGGAGACTTGAAATCAACTTAGAAATTGGTTCCTTGAAAGACACTAAGTCAAGGATGAAGACTACCATACCTTTTATGGAATAACTCCACGAAATTTCTTTTAAAAAGTTGAAAACTTGACCTTCAAAGCTTGCTTCCTTCACCTCAAATGCAGGTTTCTCAAGAGAGAACTTTTGGAGAGGTGGGTTTCTAATTTTTGAGTGATTTGGAAGAATGAATTAGAAAAGTTGTTTTAATACCTTTAAAACCCTTAAAATATATTATTTAACCAATAATAACTATCCATTAACTCAACTAACTATTTAAAGAATTTACCATCTTAACCTTACCTTAGCCAAAACTTTAACAGGTTGCAGGTGTGTTCCACAAAACAACATCCACGGACCGTGGGTGGGGTCACGCCCCCGTACTGTGGGGTCGTGATTTGAGTCTGAAACTTGAACGTTGAGGCCCTAACCTACGGAGGCCATCCACGAGGCATGGATGGACTTACAGGGCATAGGTCCCCATCCGTAGGCCATGACTTTTGGGTAGATTTTGGTTTCCTTAGGGTCTTGGGGGTTAGACTTTAGGTTCCTCCTCAAGGAACCCCTAGGGTGGTCCTTAGGGAGTCATACCTTGACGTTTAACCCCCTAAATCCCTCAACCATAGCCCAGGACATTATTTTGCAACATGAAACCTTACAACAACTCAAACACACGCTAGTTAGGCTCTAGTTTCTCCTATTCATTTTCTGGGTTGTTACAAGTTCTTCCAAGAAAAAGCAGAGGTGTTCTTCAAGTTCAGCCCCAAAATACAAAGTATTTATCCATAGATTTCATCACCAGGTATATGGAACTTCACTGTTGGGTCTCTTTCACCCATTAGGTCCCTAGAATTTAGTTAGTTCTTCAAATTTTCATTAATTGTTTAGACCTGGGTTTCTAGATTTTCAAGTGTTATTGTGATAATGGTTCCTTTGATCTAAATAACTTGTTTCTTGATAATGTTAGTATAATTTCATGCATATAACTCAAAACCCTATCTTGTGTAAATTTATCCTAGTTCATGAATTATACTTGCTAGACCAACTAGACAAAAATTCATGCTTCAGATTTTGAATGTTATATTCTTAATATATAAATTTTAGATTCTTAGTTAGCATGTTAATTTTGAGCTATTTAGTATTTAGTGCTTTTAGCTTCAAGAATATTCAGTTAGTAGTACACTTAGCACCGAGTTAAAGTAGGGTTCGACGTACCCTCAAAGTCTAGAACTATGTGCCCGCGTATGTTAATAAGTCCCCACAGTTAGGCATCACTTTTAGTGATCATGCCACATTCATGCCTTTATATCCCTGGTAAGATATATTGGGTCCTCTCGAAGGGACATATTCATCAGACTCTACGTTTATCTCACATGGTTTATGTCAGTTAGTAGTGGCTCCGACTATTCAACTCCTAGTGCATTGGCCAGGTTTTCAGAAGTTACTTCAGTATAGAGTTCATCATGTTATATTCATGGTTAGTACTTGGTAATTGCATCCAATTTACCTTTCCGATACTTTAGTACATATCTATATTCTTATTCATATTATATCATTGCTTACTTATGCATTGTTTACTTTATATTTGTTCATCATAGCATATCTATACCCTTCATGCTCAGTACATTCCAAGTGCTGACGCATATTTTCTGCTATATCGTTTCATGATATAGGTTTAGGAACTCAGCATCCAGATCATGCTTAGATCAATTCTCAATTTAACTCCATGTCGTGAGTCCTCATACTTCTAGCATAATAGAAAGGCTTTCTATTTTAGTTTTTAGTTTTGTTATAGTTATATGGGGGCTTGTCCCATCAACTCGACTCAATTAGAGGCCTTTTAGACAAAGTAGTAGATACAACTCGAGTTGTTAAGTGATTGTGCCATTCATCACTAAACTCTTGTTTTTAAATTTACTTTCAAACCCATTTGGGGTTTGTTCCCTCTTTAGATATCAATTGATTTAGCTTCCACATAGTACATGTTTTACTTAGTTATTCTAAGTATGCTTGATATATCTCAGATAGAGGATTAGCTTACAGTCATTCATAATTCTAGGTCCCGTGTTATGTCTAAGGGGTAGCCACGAGGCGTGACAAAATTGGTATCAAAGCATTAGGTTCAAGAGTCCTAGGGTGTCTGAAAGCTGAACTAAGTAAAGTCTCATTCATGGGTGTGAAGCGCACCACATATATGAGGGGGAGGCTACAAAGTGTTTTAAGTAAAACTTCACTTCCATTGCTATTATTATCGTGTGTGAGGAGTGATTCAACTTCTCCCTTTTAATCCATCGTTGTACATTTCAGATCATGCCTACTCGTAGAGCTAATGCAAGGAATGCTATGCATTCCCTCCAGTCCCGAATCATGAGGTTAAGAATGTAGAGTTTCGTAATGCTATCCAGCTATTGGCACAAACAATAGCCAATCAGGCCAGTTAGATGGCCCCAAGTCTTGCAAACCCCACTGGAGGATTAGCTGCAGCTAGGGTTATAAACTTCATTGACTAGGTTAAGAAGATTCTTGAGGTAATACATAGAGAGTGTAGATTGGAAATCCTATCAATTTAAGGATGTGGCTCATATTTGGTTCACGCAGTGGAAAGACAATAGGGGTGCAAATGCAGCTCCTGTGACTTGGGATTATTTATTGGTGCTTTTCTAGATAGGCTCTTCCTGAGAGAGTTAAGGGAGGCTAAGCCTAAGAGTTTGTGAACTTGAAGCAGGGCACAATGTCAGTCCAAGAATACAAGTTAAAGTTCACTAAGCTCTCCAGGTATTCTCTATATATGGCTGTTGATTCAAGGGCACAAATGAGAAAGTTCTTGTTTGGAGTATCTGATCTGGTCAATACAGAGTGTAGGAATGTCATTTTATTAGGAGATATGGATTTCTCCATACTAATAATTCATGCTCAGTAGTTGAAGGAGATAAGCTTAGAGAAATCGCTAAGGACAACAAGATGGCTATAATGGGAAATTATGAAT
The DNA here is from genome assembly GCA_037074985.1 of Solanum bulbocastanum. Lineage (NCBI taxonomy): Eukaryota > Viridiplantae > Streptophyta > Magnoliopsida > Solanales > Solanaceae > Solanum > Solanum bulbocastanum. The sequence continues at coordinate 12,584,420 of CM073608.1, read as the reverse complement.
ACTCTAAGCAAAGGTCAAGCAGTGGAAATCACTCACACTTTCAATAGATGACTATAGCCCCAGCATCTCATCACCTAGCGCTCCATCCCCCAAGTTTTGAAAGGATCAAAAAGGTAGGGCATCAGGCTCTAAGACACATGGGAGTGCTTCTAGTTAACATACTTTTCCAACTTGCCCAAAGTATGGTAAGAACTATTTGGGTAAGTGTCTTTCAGGAAGGGAGGGGTGTTTTAGATGTGGCCAGTCTGGTCATAGGTTGAAGGATTTCTCTTCTGCTAGGTAATGACAAGGAGCTAATAGGGCTTAGTCTACAAGTTCAGCAGCTCAAACGGGTCACCCCATTCAGTAGGGGGCCTCGTTTGGTACAAGTGGTGGTTAGTGTCAAAATAGGTTGTACACTCTCTAGGCTCGCCAAAATAAAAAAGATTTTCTTGATGTTGTCATTGTTACGTCGAGAGTCTTCCATTTATATGTTTATACACTTTAAGATACAAGGGCAACACTTTCTTTTATAACTCTATATATAGCAGTAAACTTCGGTGTTAGTCCAGAAACTCTCTTAGGACCCTTCTCAGTCTCTACTCAAGTTGGTGACCCAGTTATAGCTAGACTGGTGTATAGAAATTGCCTTGTCACTATTTCCTAGAAAGTCATTTCAGTAGACCTGGTAGAGTTAGAAAGGGTAGATTTTGATATCATTCTAGGAATGGATTGGTTACATTCGTTTTATGTCTTAATCGATTGTAGAACTAGGATCGTTCAACTTCAGTTTTGAAATGAGCCAATGTTAGAATTGAAGGGTAGTAACTCAGTGCATATGGGTTAATTTATTACATTAAGGCTAAGAAAATTATTTCAAAAGGGTATATCTATCATGTCGTTCGGGTTAAGGATTCAAAATATGAGACGCCAACTCTTGAGTTTGTCCCAGTAGTAAATGAGTTTCTAAAAGTATTCCAAGAAGAATTTCACAAAGTTCCTCCCGTAAAGGAAATCGATTTTGAAATAGATCTCCTTCCAGATACCCAGACTATTTCGATTTCTCCTTATAGAATGGCTCCAGCTAAGATTAAGGAATTGAAAGAACGGTTGAAAGACTATCTAGATAAGGACTTTATCAGACCCAGTATCTCTCGAAGCGGTTCTCCAGTGTTATTTGTGAAAAAGAAATATGGTTCTCTCAGAATGTGTATTGACTATCATCAATTGAAAAATTCACAATCAAGAATAAGTATCTCATCCCCGGGGTTGATGGCTTGTTCGAACAACTTCAGGGTGCTAGTTTCTTTTCTAAACTCAGATATGACTACAATCATCTTAGAGTCAGAGATAGTGACATCCTGAAGACAACCTTCAGGATTCGGTATGGTCAATATGAATTTATAGTGATATCTTTTGGACTAACAAATGATCCTGCGACTTTCATAGACTTAATGAATAAGGTGTGCAAATAGTATTTGGACTTGTTCATAATTATTTTTATTGATGATATCTTCATTTATTATTGAAGTAAGAAAGAGAATGCGACTCATCTGAGAGTTGTTTTGCAAACCCTCAAAGATCACTAGCTATTTGCTTAGTTCAGCAAATTAGAATTCTAGTTACAGGCAGTCGCTTTCCTTGGTCATGTGGTATCCAATGATGGGATCCAAGTGGATTCTCAGAAAATCGAGGTCGAACAAAATTGGCCTAAACCTACCTCTCCAATTGATATAACATATTTCTTAGGTTTGGTTGGTTATTATAAAAGGTTTGTGGAAGGATTTTCATCCATAGCTTCTCTATTGACCAAGTAGACTCAGAAAAAAGGTCAAGATTCAGTGGTCAGATGAGTGTGATAAAAGCCTCTCAAAACTAAAGATTAGGTTGGCTACAGCTCATGTATTGACTCACTAGATAGTTTAGACAGTTGTGTGATTTATTGTGATGAATACAGGGTCAGCCTAGGTTTTGTGTTGATGCTACGAGGTAAGGTCATAACTTATGCTTCTAGATAACTTAAAGTCCACGAGAAGAGTTACTCGACTCATGACCTCGAACTTTCATTTGTAGTATTTTCCCTATAGATTTGGAGACAATTTTATGTTGTTCATGTTGATGTATTCACAGATCGTAACATCCTCCAGTATGTGTTTACCCAGAGAGAGTTGAATCTTTGTCAGAGAAGATGACTTGAATTCCTAAAAGGTAGTGACATGAATGTGCTCTACCATCTGGTAAGGCCAATGTAATGGGTGACGCCCTCAGCAAACTATCCATGATAGTGTAGCACACATTGAGGAAAAGAAGAAAAAAATAGTCAAAGATATGCATCATCTAGCTAGCTTAGGAGTTTGCCTTACAGACACATCAAATGGTAGTGTGGCAGTTTAAAGTGGGTCAGAATCTTCATTGGTAGCAGAGATTAAGAAAAAATAGGATAGTGATCCTATATTACTTCAGTCAAAAGGTAAAGTTCATCAGCAGAGAGTCGAGGTTTTCTCCCAAGGGGGAGATGGTGTACTTCGTTATCAAGGTTGCATATGTGTTTATAACGTGCATGAGTTGAGGAAGCATATCCTTACAAAAGCCCATAATACTAGATATTCCATTCATCCAGGTACCACTAAGATGTATCGTGATCTACGGAAAGTCTTTAAGTGGAACGAAATGAAGAGGGACATATGTGTCATACCCTGAGGCTACCTTCTTGACGTAACACTGGACCTAAGATCACGAGTGACCCCAAGCTAACCCTGTGTCTGGCATATATCAACCATACTAAGAATCACTGTATAAGACATATTCTATACGATAGCTAAAACATGGATAATTGATAATGGGAATATCCAACTATTCTTACTGTGTAAAACATACTAAGAGTTTAATAACATCTGAAAGATTAAACTTAATAATTCAAGTTGATTCTACTACTATGTCTGAAAAGCCTCTAAATGATGTTGAGTTGTTGGGACATGCCCCCAGCTAACTTTAACAAAACTAAAAACTAAATAGAAAGACTAAACAGAAAATCATGTCTATTGTCCTCAAAGTATGAGGACTCACCACTGAAGCTGCTGATTTCGGACCGACAACCGATCTAAGCGCGATCTGGATGCTGAGTAACTGAACCTATATCATGAAATGATGTAGCGCAGAGCATGCGTCAGTACTTGGAATGTACTAAGCATGTAGGATATAGATACCAAGCTGAACAAATATATGTAAGTTGAACAAAGCATAACTGAGCAATAACATAAGCTGAGTAGGAATTTAAATACTGAAACATAATTGAAAAGCTAAACTGAATACAATGACCAAGTGCTAATCATGAACATGACATAGTAAACTGAATATTGAAGTATATACTAAAAATCCGGTCAAATGCACTAGTAGTCTGACAGTGGGAGCTATTATTAATCGATATAAAACCACGTGAGCTAAACGTAGAGTCTGATGTATACGCCCCATCAAGAGGACCCAATATATCTTGCTAGGGGTATAAAGGCATGGCTGACGTGATAACTAAATCTGATGCCCAACAGAGGGGACTTATACTCCTACGTGGTTCCTATTTCCATATAAACAACTTATTAGCCCTTGAAATGTATGCTTACAATATACGGTTATCTGGTGAATCATTTATTTTACTAAAACTTGATGTTTTTTTGTTTTTATTTAAAACATGTGATAAGAATATTTTGAATCAATTATTTCAAGAAACTTTGAATTCATTTTTAAGAAATTGAACAACTGATGAATAAAAATTGATAATCATTCAAAATTGATAAGTGAAATAATTTGACAAAGTAAAGAGACTTTGAAACCCAAATATGACAACTTTACTAGGGGATTCACTTAAGTTCAACTAATAGAATTCAAATCAAATAAATATAACCGTAAACTAAACTTGCAACAGAAATAAATCAAACTAAAATATACAATGGAAATAATTAACTACAATAGAAAATGAAGAAAAAAATCTTAGGTCATGATGGAACCTACTACACCCTGCCAGTAGGTAATTCTAACCCGTAGTTCGGAGCCATGAGCAATGGACTACAAAGTGAAAGACAACAACAAGAAGTAAGAGCATAGAACAACGCAGAGAAAGGCAATTAACAAAACCATCCCAAGACCCGACATGAGTTAGTAGTTGATCATCTAATCTGAAATACAAGTACATGGCTTTCACAATTACAATACAAGTACAGGTTGTCTCTAATTACAATATAAAGAATAAGCCTAGCCAAAACAGACGTAAACCGGTAGCTCCAGATGCCGGAGCTCACCCTAATCTTCGACATCCCAAGATTCTCCGCATGAATCAAAATCAACGATGATAGATTAACTGGAATCTTCAGAGGGTAGAAGTATAGTATGAGTACCAAAAGGAGTACTCATTAGGAAACGACCGGCTGAGCACAAAATATAGCAAAATCATAAACACCAAGTAATAAGAAAAGCATAACACAAATAACTAAACATGAGATACTAAAGTAACTAGGAAATAAAGAATAGAAATAGGAAACAAGGGGTAAAACCTAGGGTCAACAACGCACTTGGATCACAAGCCAAATGACACAAACTCACACTAGAAGTCTCGGGGCCTAAACAAACCATGCCCCTAGCCTAAAATAGGCCTTCAGGAGATGATGAAACCATCATAATTGCATTTTACGATTGTCTTTCTAAACTTTTGACTGAAGTCAACCGTCCAAGTACAAAGGCTCCAAAATATGTAAACTTACAAAATCCAAACGAATGACCCAATAATCGAATTTGTTAGTCCGATCAAGTCATAAATATCACTACATTAAATCTCTAAACACTAAAAAGATCCAGAAAAAAATTGACCTAGAGGGTCATTACAATAGACATACTATCATTTGGAATATAAACCTATCTAGAACAAGATTATATCATATTAAAAGAAAGAAGAACTAAGCTAAGATCGAAACAACCGCAGAAAAAGAGCAAATCTTAAACATGAATTAAGACACATTGCATTCTTCATAACAACAAGAGCAACATAAATAACTCATACTAGCAAAATAATAAGCTACTCTATAAGCAAAACAATAGAATGGAAAACACTAAAGGAATTAATTAGGACTAAATCTAATCTACAACGAAGCTAATAACCTATTTACAAGCATAGTAGATAAAAGAAAAACCAACAACATGAAGATTTTACATTTTTCCAGAGCAACGAGCAAGAGGACTTCACCACCATCAAACAGTGAACTCCATCGAAGCTCCAATGAACGACAAGAGTGAAATTTCGGGTCTAAACCTTTGTGGTTTTTTTTAGAACATTGTTCTTTTCCCCAAAACTTGCAACTTCAAACTGCATAATATCTCATATTTTTTTCATCACTCTATTTATAGATACTTGAATTACTTTTAGCCGAATTCCTGCAACCTTATCCACACAAGGATATATATCCACGAATGTTAAAATTTTGGATCATAGAAGATCTAACCTCTAGATCTGCATTTTTATCGGACATCTGCACCCGAGTCTGAGCAACATTGGGTCTTACTATAGAGTGAAAGATCCAGTGACAGCCACTTATGCGAATACACTGTGGAGTGGAAATCCCCTAAAAAGGTGGTGATAGTTATGGGAGCAACAAGAACGGGAAAATCTAAACTTTTCATCGATCTAGCCAACCATTTTCCAATAGAAGTTGTGAATAGGGACAAAATAAAAGTGTAAAAAAGTACTTGATATATAGTCACAAATAAGGAGACTACGGATGTAGTACTCATTTTCTAGGAAATGAGATATCGTGACCTTATATCAGGACCTCTATTGAAAATGAATTGCCTGTTAGATCTATGGAAAGTCTAGATCTTCCCATCCTATTGGATCCATTAAAATCATCGCCTTATATTTTTTATGAAAGGAACTATATATTATTAGATCTCTAAAAAACAAACAATATTCTTTGTGTAAAATGTTATTAAATATGTAAACAAGAAGGAATACTTCAAGTTTTCAATGCGTTGTTTCATTTTTTTTTTTTTTTTTTTTTTTTTTTTTTTTTTTAGAAGCAATGTTGTTTTGATGCATGTATCTCTCTATATATTGTAAAAGTTTTGCTTGTAATTGGCCAAGACGCGTATTATAGATCAATTGGCAGCTTTTGATTCGTTTTTATTTTTACTCATAGTTGCCATGGCATTTAAACACATGGCATCATCTTGTTGGCCTTGAATTTACTTGAAATGACGTGTTATTAGTGGGTGGCATAAGTTTGGGCCATAAATGGACTTTGGGTTAAAATAATAAAAAAGGAACTATATAATTTGTGATAAATTTAAGACATTAGACCGGATAAATACTAAAAATTGACATATTTATTTAATTTGGACTGTTGTTGTTGTATAATGTATTGTATTGTTAGTTTAAATATCATGTGTATTTTGATTGTTAATTAAAATTTTATTGTATCATATAAAGATTCAATTAATCGTTAGATAACGACATAAATTCAAATTTTATGTAATGACCAATTTGGTATGATCATGTCATAATCTTAATATTTCTTCTTATTCGTCTTTAGTTATAATTTAATAATCTTATTTTATTCTTTTAGTATCTTTTTATAATAGCTCTACCTCGTAGTCTACTTTGCTTGTCATTTAGTCATTCAATATTTTTTATGTATCACATAATGTAATAACGGAGAACAGTACAATCCATCCAAATATCTTTAGATAGTAATTAAGAATATATGGACAAATACAGTATATGTATAGTATAGTATACAATAAAACTAGTATTATTTTTCTTCTATAAGTCACTCTTCTAATTGTCTATATCTTTTAATTATAGCTTGCATTTACTATCCTAATAGAATTGCTTCTCTTTTTAAATTTCTATTTAAACTATCTATTCTATTATTACACCAATCTTTGTCAATATAGTAACCTTGTATTTCCCACCTTATATTATTTATGAATTCTGGATCTAAAATATTATCTAAATCTTTAGTAGTCTTAATATTATATGTGTTTTCTATATGTCTCTTTCTAGCTACAACTACTCTTTTTAAATTATATTCTCTATATAAATTCCAGTATATAAATCTTATTTTTCTAAACGAAGGATGTCTTTTCATGTATTATTATGTATTAATATAATCCCAAAAATTTCTTGCTCTGATACCAAATATATGGACACTTAGATAGTAAAGGGGTATAGGTATAGTATAGTAGAAATATAAGGAACAGTAAAATACAGTAAATACAGATGGACACTTAGATAGTAAAGGGGTATAGGTATAGTATAGTAGAAATATAAGGAATAGTAAAATACAATAAATACAGAAAATATAGTAAATACTATAGTAAACACAGTAAATACTACAGTAATACAGTAAACACAGTAAAAACAGTAAAATACAGTAAATGTAATACAAAAAAACTACAAATATAAGGAAATACAATAAGAATAGTAGATACAGAAAAAAACAACAACAAATACAACTAAATACAGCAAATACTACAAATATACAGAAAATACAGTAAAAATAGTAAATACTTAGATATAAGATATATAGTAATGGTATAATAGACTTATGGAAGTATGAGAATATATAAATATGGACGTATGGGAATATATATAGTAAGTATAGGAATTAAATATATAATAAAGTAGTAAGAACTATAGCTAATAAATTAATATATATTATTAAATATATATATATAATAAGAAGTCTTCCAAGTATAATAGTATAATATATATAGTCTAATATATAAGTAGTAATATAATATGTAAATTATATATATATATATATATATATATATATATATATATATATATATATATATATATATATATATATATATATATATATATATATATATATTAAATACTATAGTATGGTAGGTACTCTGTATAATATAATAAGTAGTATATAAATAACAAGTATATAGAGTTAATATAATAATATGGTAGATAGTATATATAATATAATAATAAACACTTAATTAAGAAGTCAAGTATATAATATGAATATAATCTAATTTAGTAGTATGGCAAGATATGGCAAGTGGTTTTGTGTTTATGCTTTGTTTCAAATATTTTGTAAATCCTACTCAGTACTCCCTCTCTCATTTAGTTAAATCATGCTAATTTCCAACTTAATTCCCTTTTTTCCCCCTTGTTTTATTTTTATTTTTAAAATTTTTATTTTTGTTTTTATTTTTTATATTTGTTTTTGTTTTTTATCTTATCCAGTTCATCTCTTCTTCTTAACCTTTATTCTTAACAACTTCATCTTTAACCACACCCCGGATATAAAACTGGCAAACACTTTGTCCTTTTATCAAACGGACTATAAAAGCCAAGAATCCTAGGAATTTACAGGTTAATCCATAGTCATTATTAAGAAGCTAAGAAGATAACCATATACTAAGGGTAGTTTTTTAACACATGTACAATAATTACATTAAAACTGATAACTTAAAAAATTAATATAAAAGACATATTTTTTAGGGGAATTTTTGGGAAGTAAACATCATAAAACTTACATGATAAACTGAGAGAGGTTTCCCTTTCGGAAACCCCCGAAAGACTTTGGAAAAACTTCGAAAACTTTAATACTCAAACACACTTATATTATTTCACAAGCTTTAATATACAATAGAGGATTTTTGATACATAAAGGAGTCTGGAGGTAGGAAGGATGTTGGACGTTTCTCTCTCACTTTGGTTTTTCCCACACTATTTCATTCTGTTTTTTCCTCTAATCTATTGCCTTCTTATATAGGCAAAGAAAATTTCTAAAAGATAAAAGACACTTCTAGACTTGCTACGTGGCCTTAATTAATGGCCAACAACTTGATAAGATTTCTTTAATAATGCAAGTCGGATACTCATTGGGCCCCATCGTCACATGCATCATTAAGTTTATCTTTTGACTTATGTTACAGACTCAATTATTTACTAGACGCGTGTTATGTCAACAGTTTTTCCCTCTTTTGGAGGGTAGTGATAAAGTGACAACACACTCTTTTTTACAAGACACGTAGTGGGTATTTCCACCTAACACTACTAATATTACAAGGCACGTAGCGGACATCCCCACTTACTAATTAATTTATCATCTATAGTCTTCTTGTTCCCAAGACTTTTTGTCAATTTTGCTAACCATTTTTCATATTTGTTTACCAAATTTTGCCAACTTTCCGTTTCTTTTTTCTTTCTATCAACTTTTGTCTTGTCTCTTTCCTTTGTCTTGTCTCTTTCCATCTTAATTGCCATTCTTGACTTTGGTTTTGTATTATGCTCTTCTTGTATTTTATGTTTATCTAACTTGTTCCTTGTATGTCTAATTTTGTAGTCAAATGGTTAAGTGTCTAAGTTGTGTAATGCAATAGTATCAAAACTCATACCGAAATCATTATCCTCATAAGGACCTTGTGAGTCTTGAATATTATTTATCTCCTCTTCGTCTGATAATGAAGGATTGTCTTCCGAACCATTACTTAGACTAGGAATTATATGTTTGTCTTGAATTTTGTCATGAAAGAATTTTTCCAAAGTTTTTTTAATTATTTTTTCTAATTTTTCATTTTTTTTCTTTTTTAAAGCTTCATTTTTTCTTAATGAGTCTTTCTAAAAGTATTTAGGTAATCTCCTTCGTGAGGAAGAAGATTCCTCTATATCACTTTTTGGCAAAGTGACAGCCATTAACGGATTTGATAAGTCTTTACCGGTTACCGTTTGAACCGGACTAACTTTATCATGCTCCGATACAGTAGAGTTCTTAGCATTCAAAGGGAAATGCACACCCGTCTCATCCATTTTTAAGTGAGTGAGATGGAGAACTCAAGTCTTCTTTCTGAGTTGTATTGTCTGTTCTTGGAACATATTTACTTTGGAAAGTCTCTAGCTGTTTCATAAGTCTCATATTTTCTTGGATAAGGATTTCATTTTTTGTATTGAGTCTTTTGAAACCCTCTGTCATGGTTGAACAATGGTTACAAAAAATTATTTTGTCTGAGTCTTTTTGGATATTATATTGTGGTATTTGGTTTGGGTTTTGTCTGAGAGCTGGTGAAATATAATAATTAGCCCAAATATTCCTCTTGCATAGTCTAAAGCTTCAGTAAAATTATTAAATCCTTTAAAAAGTGGGTTTTTAACCCCATTTATAAAATCAACTACTTCTATCCATGTTTGGAAAACTTCTTTAGTTTTTCCATTTATAACTACATAATTTTTAAATTTATTGTCTCTATTTTTTATCTGAAAAGTATTGACACAAGGCATTAGATGTAGCAATAAAGTATTTGGTGTCTTGTTTATTATATGCTATCCATAGATTATCTATTAAACATTGTTGAGATTTGTCTAAATTATAGTCTAGATTTACTCTAAAAGATAAATTACACTTAGGATATGAAATTAAATTATACTTACCAAAATAAATTCTCTCCATTAAGTTGTCTGTTGTACTTAGTGGTCTGAAATTTTGTCTTCCTAATAATGTCTGAGCATAAGTATTTGGCTGGGCTATGCCCTTGCCTTTGTCTACTGGCTGTTGGCCAGTTGGTCTCATACTGAAATAAAAATTAATTAGTTTTTAATTGTAGTCTACTTAATTTATCTGCTAAATCATTGTCTTTTCCTTTAACATATTCAAAAGTAATATTATTATATATAGATATTATATCTATAAAATTTAACTATCTTTTTTTACTACTAGCTTTACTGTTTATTTTTTCATGAAATTTTACTACTGCTTCGCAGTCTGTTCTAACTAATACTTCTTGTTTATTTAGAATGTATAATTTAAAACTATTTAGTCTATATATTACTGCTAATACTTCTGTGTCTATACTGCTCATATTAACTTTTTCTTTATATTGTCCACTTTGGTAGGCACATATTTTTTCTTCATTTTTTGAACTATATTTATTAGGTCTAGATTTTAATATAGCACCCCATCCTAATTTACTTCCGTCTGTTTGAACTATTAAATAATCAGATTCTAAAGGTATTTGTAAGTCTGGTATATTTTTAACTTTTTCTTTTATTTGTTGGACTAATTTTATATCTTCTATGTTATCCCTTACTACCTGTCATATCATACAATGGTCCTACTATTTTTCCTAAGTCTTTGATAAAGTTTCTAGCATAATTTACTAAACCTAAGAATTTTTGTAATTCTTTTGTATTATCTAACTTATCTGGCATTTCTAATACTTTTTTAGCTATATGTAGTTGTAATTTTACTTTTCCTTCTCCTAAAGTTACTCCTAAGAAATTTATATGTGTCTTACATAGTTCCATTTTCTTTTTACTAATTATTATTCCGTATTTTAAAAATAGTCTAAATACCGTCTGTATGTGTCCTAAATGTTCTTGTATATTTTTACTAAATACTAGAATATCATCTACATATACTAACACAAAATTCTTATAGTCTCCAAACATCTCATCCATCTTTCTTTGGAAGATAGGTGGAGCTGTCTTTAAACCAAAAGGCATAGCGAGCCATTCAAAATGTCCTTCTGGACAAGTGAAGGTTGTCCATTCTATGCTTTTCGGATGCATTTTTACCTGCCAGTATCCTGATTTACAATCAAATTTACTAAATATCTTTTTACCTTGTATTCTATTAATTAATTCACTTTTATCGGGTAATTTATATGCATCTGTTCTAGTATTACCATTTAGTCTTTTATAATTTATTACCATGCGAGTTTTTCCTCGTACTTGTTCACTATGGTTTCTAACCATAAAAGCTGTTGATCTATGTCAAGATGTAGATCTTTTTATTACTTCTAGTTTTAGTAATTCTTTAATATGTTTAGTAAATTCTTCAGTGTCTTCATTATTTGCTTCTATTGTTGCTGTTTTTATAGTATACTCGGGATTTATTATATCTAATTTACACATAATTTTATTACTTTCCCAATGTATTAAAGGTTTTTCTCCTATTATTTTCATTTCATCTAATATTGCTACTATATTTTCAAGATCTTTAGGATGTTTTATTGTTCATATAGTATTTATTCCTTTTTTAAAATTGTAGAATTTTGTTTCTATATTTATTAAGGTATAATTTTTTTATATGTCTTCTATGTATGTAACTTCTATATAATTTTCTACTTGTTTTTCTTCATATAGGTTACAACGACTACCATTATTGCCACAATCGTCACAACATGGAGTAGTATTTTTTATATCTATTTTATTGTCTTTATTTAATTCCTTGGTTGGAATTTTTCTAGTTTGTACAGGGGTATATGTTGTATTTCTAAACAGCATTATTCAATCTCTGGAAATTAAACAACTTCCATTATTTTGTATAAGAAATTGTAAACCTAAGACTAAATTAGTTTTAATGTTAAGATCTCGGACTAATATCTTATGCATATTATATGTAGGTCTATAGAATTTACTACATGTATTTATAAAACTTATTTGTGCTTTTTCTATGTACTGGTCGTAAAGATTATATGTTCCATCCATTTGTATTGCTTGTATAGGTTCCTTAAAATTTTTTAAAGTTGATAATAAATTATGAGGTAGTATCTTTTTATTAAGTAGGCAACTTGTACAACCTGTATCTACTAAAGCTAAAGTTTCTATTTCTATATCTTTTATTGTTATTCTTACTAGTATTTTTATTGTTCCAAACTTTTTATCTTCATTACATATAAAACTAGTATTATTTTTTTCTATATTCATTAATTCACTTTCTATTTTTATTGTACCTTGTGTAGTCTCTAAGTCTACTTTTTCTTTACCTTTTTCTAATCTAATTATTCTTTGTTCTAAGTCATTTATTCTTGTTTCTAAAGTTATTAGTCTTAGATTAATAGCCTGGTCTTTTATATGAACTTGTTCTTCATTTTTATTTACTTTTTGTTTTAATTTATTTTCTATACAACTAATACAGGCTTCCATGTAACAATATTTACATTTGGCCCTATTTATTTTACTAGGAAACCATTTACATATATTACATTGGTTACTATCTATTCCTTTTAGTCTTTTGAACTCATGACTACATTCTTAAGAAATATTCATCATAGTATTTATTATGATATTATCTAGGAAATCTTGATTTCTTTCTGTTCCTATTTCATTAATTAAATTATCATCTTCTGAGTCAGAAGTGTCTGATTGGGTATTTATTTCTTCTGTTTCTATACTCACTATTGAGTATATACTTTCTGTATCTGACATGTATTTATCTATATTTTATAGGGTTTCTTGGAAGTCTTCTATTAATTGAGAATTCCTAGTTTTCATATTATTCCTTTTAGGGCATGTATTTGCTAAGTGTTCTATACTTCCACAAGTGTAACATTCTAATTTATTTTTATAATTTCTATAATTTCTATATTTCCTAACATGTTATTTCTATTTAAATAGGGTTTTCTAGCTGAAGATTTTCTTAAGAAATACTTTTTATGTCTATAAGGTTTTTGGTTATGAACTGGTCTTCTTTTATATTTTCTTATTTTATTCGGTTTTTTATCATAACTTTGGGTAGTATATATCATTGTTTTGCAAAAGTTCATTTCATTTTGTTTTAATTGTTTTTGTATTTGTATGTTTGTATATTTTTCTGTTAGTATTTCCATTATGCGATTTATTTTTTGTCCTATAGGTCATAATAGTGTGGGGTTTTGTGCCACTCATTCTCTTTTATACCATCTTTCTTCTATTTCTCTTCCTAAAGCTCCTGGTAATTTATTAAATAATTTTCTACCTAATTCTTCATTAATATTTCCACTAATAGTACAATAATAAAAATAGTCTTTAAGAAAATTCTTTATGTTTAGCCAGTTAGATACACTTAATTGTTCTAATTTTATTACTGAATTTCTTTGTCATGCTACTAGTCCACTATTTGGGTCTTCACCTGTTAATAATACATGTATTTTATTTGTAAAGTTGTATAGATTTGGTCCTAATTCTATTAAACTTTGAAATTCTTGTGGATATGTTTGTTTATAAGATTCCCATAATGCTTTACAGGATTCTCCTAAAAAAGTTTCTAAGTATCTATACATAGTTTCAGCGCCAGTTTCTTGATAATTTTTAATAAAATCTGCTACCACTATTCCTTTCCATAAGTCTATTACTGTATTCCACATTTGTGGATCATGTGCTGCTATGTTTAATATTTTTCCTTTATTTCCTCCTTCTTGTAGTCTAATAGGTTCTTCTATAGGCATTTTTTTTCCTATTGATTTAATATTATCTTTTATTTCTTGATCAAGTCTGTCCATGGTTTTCTAGGTAGGTTACATGTATTATAGCTAATACTTGGAACTGCACTAGTTCTTTGGAACGGACTAGCACTATGTGAACTAGTTGCTTCTTCCATTAGTTCAGTATAGCTAGTTATAGATAAAGTATCTATTTTATCTTCATTTATGTCTTCTGGTTCTTCTATTCTATATGCTAAATTATCTTCTCTGTCTTGGCATATTCGAAAATGTTCTATTGTTTCCATTATATCCATTTTACCTTTTTTACATCCTTTACTCTTAAAAACTGTAAGACTATTTTCTTGGTATTGTCTTTTTGCTTCTTCTATAGCTCTTTCTACCTCATACCCTTCTTCTATTAATTCTATATTCATAAACTCTTCCTGTTCTGTTTCTATGGTACTTTCTGTTTCAGTATCATCTAAGTTTCTTTGACTTGTATAATTATAGTCTGTAAACCTAATTGATGTTTCTCCTTTTGAGCTAGTATACATGAAAATGTTGCTCGGGAGCAAATACTTTTGGTGTACTTAATTTATCTAGATTCCATTCTAATCCTGTGTATTCTTCTGGATTTATTTTTATTGGTTTTATTAGTTTTTATTCCTTTATTACCCATTATTTCTACTACATCATTTACGTGGATTTTAAATTTTGTGTTACTACTTAAAGTCATTTTTCCAATAAAACCTACACACATTAATAAATTATTTTCATTATTCATTTCTTCATATCCTTTAGTCTGGATTCCTATTTTAATATGTTTTCCAAATTTTTTTAGATTTATTAAAAAGTCTGGGCTAATATAAAATATTCCACCATTATTTGTCATGTCTACTTCAGTTAATCCTATTATAAATTTCTTTAAGTCTGACCATCTATCATCGTATAATACAATTAAAACTTTAGATCCTAGATTCTTTCTAGTTAATCATTTTATTCCTACTACTATTAATCCCATATGCATTAACATAAGTTTGAAATTTTTTATAGTCTTTATAACAGCTGGGTTTACTAAGTCTAAAATTGCAAATTCTTTTCCTATTGCTGATATCTGTTCTTCTTTATAGTGGCTATATAATTGATTATTTCTAGAGAAATTTTTTACATTATATAATGTTTTTGGATTTAACAATTTTAGTTGATTTTGTTGAAAAATTTGTAGATCTCTATCTATATCTATAATATCATTTAATTCTTGATTTTCATCTGTATTTGAGGATCTTCTAGACAGTATTCTAGAAATTAAATTATTTCCTATTATATTTTCTGAGAAACTTGATCTACTTTCTTGGGTTGTTCGTTTGTTTGAAAGAAAGTCCATTTTTGAGATTTTCTGGTTAACTTATGTTTCTCTTGTTTAGGTGTTATTTCTACTTTCTTAAGTTGAGTTATTAATTCGTCTATATCTGTATTTTTATGGATTTTTTCGGGTTGCTTTTCTTTTAATATTTTATCTATTTTTATGTTTAATCCTATAAGTAATGCTATTATTGTATTGTTTTGTTTTAGGAGTATTTTGTCTGTTTGGCTAGAGGGAACGTGACTAGAATATCCTTATACTTCTTGATGAAATTTTTTTTTGTATTCTAATACTTTTTTTATAGTTTATATCTTCTTCACTCATGAAAGTGATATATTTTCAAGTCTTATAATTATTTCTTTTAACTAACTAATTTCAGTGTTTATTTTTTCTACTTGTTCTATAATTTTTGTTACTACTTGAGTATTTTTAATTTCTAATTCTTTCGGTTTTTCTATTATAGTTTTTACCAGTTTTTCTATTTCTATTTTAGTAGGTATTTTTTATAAATTAAATTTTTACTTAGATATTGAATTTTTCTATTTATTTCTATTTCTTGTGCTTTTAAGAAGTCTAAATTCTTTTCTAATTTATCTAATATTTTGAATTGTTTATTTTGTACTTCCTCTATTTCTTCTAAAAATTTTATTATAGTTTTGTCTTGTTGTTTAATTTTTTCACTAAGATGTATTGTTAAGTCTATTAAGGTATTATATTGTTTATCTTCAGAGTGAAATATATGTTCTCCTTCAGGAAAATTACACTTTAAAATATTATTTTTATGTAATGATCTATATTTTTTCTCCAGGTGTAATTTTAAATCTAAGTATTCTAGATGAGTTAACGAATCTATTTTTCTATCCTAGTGAACTTCTAACTTGACTAATTCTTTTATAGTATTGTATTCTATTAGTAGTATATTTTATATTTAATTTAGTGTTACTAATTTCTTTAACTACGTTAGCTTTATGTTCTAGCAACAAGTCTATAGTATAAGTTTTAGATATTTCTTTGTTAGCTAATTCTTCTTTAGACCAAATTAAAAATTCGCTTATTTCTTCTTTTTCTAATTCTTCGTCTACCCAACTTAGAAATTCTATTAATCTTTTTAGAGTCTGTCTAAGCTTAATTCTATATTGTATTTCGTCGTAAAGCCAATTATATCTTTGTTTTATTCTTTTAATATATTCTAAAGGCATGTATATTATCCAAAATGTATAGATGTAAGTTTTTGTTCGTATATTCTTATTCTTCTTTTAGAATTTTTTATTTGTCTTTCAATATAGTTTAATTCTTTTTGAAAGTATGGTATATCTAGGTTTGATTCTTCTAAAGATAAAAGTTGTCTTATTCTTAATTCTCTGTCTAAAAGAGATGTTTTATGGTATTTTTCTTCTATAAGTCACTCTTCTAATTGTCTATATCTTTTAATTGTAGCTTGCATTTACTATCCTAATAGAATTGCTTCTCTTTTTAAATTTCTATTTATACTATCTATTCTATTATTACACCAATCTATTTCAATATAGTAACCTTGTATTTCCCACCTTATATTATTTATGAATTCCGGATCTAAAATATTATCTAAATTTTTAGTAGTCTTAATATTATATGTGTTTTCTATATGTCTCTTTCTAGCTACAACTACTCTTTTTAGATTATATTCTCTATATAAATTCCAATATATAAATCTTATTTTTCTAAACGAAGGATGTCTTTTCATGTATTATTATATATATATATATATATGTATATGTATATATTTCGTCCTTTCAGCAAAAGCAAAAGAGACCTGCTCCATCATCTGCTAGTGCACCTGTACCCAGAAACAAAGGTGAGTACGGTTGTTAGAATTCACAGCATTTCAGGTCTAGACCTACGTTGTCTTAGGGTAGTGTGGTATAAGGAGGTAACTGGGCTCATGCATGTGATAGGTGTGGTAGAACCTACCCAGGTAAGTGTCGCGGTGGCTCCATAGGTTGTTACAAGTGTGGACTAGACGATCATTTCATTAAAGAGTGCCCTAAGAACCGGCAAGGTAATGGGAATCAGGGAAATAGAGCCCAATCTTCATCAGTTGCTACACCAGACAGGGTTGTACCTAGAGGAGCTACTTCCAGTACTGCCGAAAGAGTAAACCACCTTTACGCAATCACTAGTCGCCAATAGCAAGAGAATTCTCCAGATGTTGTCACTGGTATGATCAAAGTCTTTACTCTTGATGTTCATGCTTTGCTAGACCCAAAAGCAAGTTTATATTTTGTAACCCCTTATGTTCTAAATAATTTTGATGCTCTTCTAGAGAAACTCTGTGAACCCTTTTGTGTTTCTACACTTGTTGGGGAGTCTATTCTGGCTGAGCGAGTACATCGTGATTGGGTAATTTCCACAATCACAAGGACACCATGAATGATTTAATTGAGTTAGACATGGTAGACTTCGATGTCGCTCTAGGTATGGACTGGCTTCATGCTTGTTATGCCTCTATTGGTTGTAGAACTCGAGTTGTTAAGTTCCAAATTCCTAATGAGCCTGTCTTAGAGTGGAAAAGTAGTTCAATAGTGCCTAAGGATCGTTTCATTTCATACCTTAAGGAAAGAAAGTTAGGTCCCAAGGGGTATATCTATCACTTAGTATAAATTAATAACTCTAGTGTCGAGATACCTCCTATTCAGTTAGTTTCAGTAGTAAGAGAGTTTCCAAAAGTCTTTCCTGATGATCTTCCTAGAGTTCCTCCTGAGAGAGAAATAGACTTCGGTATAGACATTCTTCCAGATACTTGTCCTATATCTATTCCGCCATATAGAATGGCACTTACAGAGTTGAAAGAGCTTAAAGAACAACTAAAAGATCTCCTTGATAAGGGCTTTATTCGACCAAGTGTCTCACCTTGGGGCGCTCCGGTCTTTTTGTGAGAAAGAAAGATGGTTCCATTCATATGTGTATAGATTACCATCAGTTGAACAAAGTTACTATCAAGAACAAATATCCTCTCCCAAGGATTGATGATCTTTTCTTTCAGGTTCAGTGTGCTACTTATTTCTCTAAGATAGACCTCAGATCAGGCTACCATCAATTAAGAGTGAGGGAATGTGACATTCCAAAGACACCATTCATGACCCGTTATGGTTATTATGAGTTTCTAGTTATGTCCTTTGGTTTGACCAATGCACTTGCGACATTCATGGATCTTATTAATAGAGTATTCAAGCCTTATTTAGATATGTCTGTGATCGTATTCATTGATGACATACTAATCTATTCAAGGAATGAGGAAGATCATGCTACCAATCTCAAAATAGTTCTCCAAAAACTAAAAGATAGAGAGTTGTATGCTAAGTTCTTGAAATGTGAGTTTTGGCTTGAGTCTGTAGCATTCTCAGGCCACATTGTTTCTGGAGAGGGAATTAAAGTTGATACTCAAAAAATAGAGGCAGTGTAGAATTGGCCTAGAGCCACGTCTCTAACTGATATTAGGAGTTTCTTGGGTTTGGCATATAAGGTTCGTAGAGGGGTTCTCATCTATTTAATCCCCTTTGACCAAGTTGACTCAGAATACAGTTAAGTTTAAATTGGTTTGAAGCTTGTGAGAATATATTTAAAGAATTGAAAAAAAGTTTGACTATTGCCCGAGTGTTAACCTTACCAGAAGGTACGCAAGGATTTGTTGTACATTGTGATGTGTCTATTATTGGTTTGGGTTGTGTATTAATGCAAAATGGCAAAGTTATAACTTATGCCTCTAGATAGTTGAAGGTTCATGAGAAGAATTACCCAACCCATGATCTAGAGTTGGCAGCCCTAGTATTTGCTTTGAAAATATGACGCCATTATCTTTATGGTGTTCATGTGGATGTGTTCACCAATCATAAGAGTCTTCAGTATGTGTTCACTCAAAAAGAGCTTAATCTTAGACAAAGAAGGTGTTTAGAATTACTTAAGGATTATGACATGAGTATTCTTTACCACGTAGGTAAGGCTAATGTTGTTGTTGATGCTTTGAGCAGGTTGTCTATGGGTAGTACTGCCCATTTTGAGGAAGATAAGAAAGAACTAGCAAAGAATGTACAAGTGGGAGTTCGCTTAATAGATTCCAAATAAGGGGGAGTAGTGGTGATGAATGGAGCTAAATCATCCTTAGTGTCAGAAGTGAAAGAAAAGCAAGACGAATACCCTATTTTGCTTGAATTGAAAGCAAATGTTCATAAGAAAAAAATAATGGCTTTTGAACAAGGGAGAGATGATATATTGAGGTATTAAGGTAGGTTGTGTGTACCAAGGGTTGATGAAATCCAAGAGAGGATCTTGGAGAAAGCTCATAGATCCAGAAATTCCATTCATCCGAGTTCCACAAAGATGTATCGCGATTTGAGAGAGGTTTATTGGTGGAGTAGTATGAAGAAGGGCATTGCAGAGTTTATTGTTAAGTGTCAGAACTGCCAACAAGTTCAAGTAGAGCATGAAAGGCCCGGTGGTTTAGCTCAAAATATAGAACTTCCAAAATGGAAGTGGGAGATGATAAACATGGAATTGATCACAGGTTTGTTGAGGTCTCGCAGAAAGCATGATTCTCTTTGGATGATTGTCGATAGAATGAAAAAGTCAGCCCACTTTTTGTTGGTAAAGACTACCCATTCTGCAGAAGATTATGCTAAGCTATATATTCAAGAGGTAGTCAAACTTCAAGGGGTTTCAGCATCAGTTATATCAGATAGAGGAGCTTAATTTACTACGCAGTTCTGGAAATCTTTTCAGAAAGGCTTGGCTTCAAAGGTGAACTTAAGCACTGCTTTTCATCCTTAGACAGATGGTCAAGCAGAGAACACTATTCAGACCTTAGAGGATATGTTGAGGGATTGTGTGATTGATTTCAAAGGTAATTGGGATGATAACTACCTCTTATTGAGTTTGATTACAACAATAGTTACCACTCTAGCATCCAAATGGCTCCTTATGGAACTCTTTATGGGAGAAGGTGTAGATCTCCTATTGGATGGTTTGAATTTGGTGAAGCTGGGTTGATAGGACCATATTTAGTTCATCAAGCTATGGAAAAGGTGAAAGTGATTCAAGAGAAGTTGAAAACGGCGCAGAGTTGTTGGAAATCCTACACTGATGTTAGGATAAGGGAGTTAGAGTTTGAAGTAGGTGATTGGGTGTGTATAAATGTTTCACCCATGAAGGTGTTATGAGATTTGGCAAGAAGGGGAAGCTTAGTCCCTAGTACATTGGACCTTACAGAATATCGAAAAGAATAGGTAATGTAGCTTATGAGTTGGAGCTACCACAAGAGTTAACAACGGTTCATTCAATATTTAATTTTTCCATGTTGAAGAGTGCATGGGAGATCCTTCACTTATCATACTAACTGAAGATATGGAGATCAAGGATAGCTTAACTTATGAGTAGATTCATGTTCAGATTCTAGATCGCCAAGTCCGCAAGTTGAGGACAAAAGAGGTAGCATCAGTCAAGGTTCTTTGGAGGAATCAATTTGTTGAAGAAGATACTTGGGAAGTTGAGGAAGATATGAAGAAGAGATATCCATATCTCTTTGAACCCGGAGAAATTCCAGCTCAAGGTACTAATTCTCTTCTTAGTACACTTTAATTTATAAGTTGGCATGTTGTATTTGCATTGCTTGTTGGGTGTTTGAGCTGAATGTTAGATGTTACACCCTTAACCTATTAAGAGTAATCTTATTCGAGGATGAATGTTCCCAAGGACAGATATTGCAACATCTCGCTAATTGACAGAACAAGAAAAAATTTAAAAATTGGACATAGTTATTTTTGGAAAGAATATAAAAATTAGGAAAATTGTTAAGTATGTGAAGTTGAGTTTTTGGACAAATTCAAGCGAACATAACTCCTAGCTCGCGATGAGTTAGGTGTGTTTCCAGATATCGTAGGAAATATCTTGGAATAATATTTCCAACACCACCTAGTTTGTGCAACTCCTATTTCTTATAAGTGAGAGATGCCCATTTGAGTTGGGTTGTTCAAATAAAGAAAATCTAATTCGGATTTTTGAAGGGTAGTTTAGTCTTTTCCTTACCCAATTAATTTTATCCATTTTTAGTAAATTATTTGGGGTCTAAACTGAGTTATTTCAGTTTACACAATTAAGAAATATGCTAGTGCTTTGAGAGAAGAGAAAAGAGGAAAAAGGAGAAGAGAAGCTAAAGATTCGTCAAGTTCTTGCTATTTTGTTAGTGGAATTTGCCAAATATTCAATCCTACAAGGTATGTGAGACTTTCATAGTGTTGGATTCGTTCACCCCCGCGCCAATCATGTTGGTTCAGTGAAATTCGTTACTAGAAAGTTGAGAGTATTATATTCTTAAAGTTTGTATTAGTTCTTAAAATTTGATGGGATTGTGGAGTCCTTGATGAAATCATGTCGATTTAAGAGTTGTTTTGAGTTAGATTATTGTGTATATGTATTGGGTATTTGAAGCTAAAGAGGGATTGAAAAAAAGAATCGGAATTAGGTGAATTGGGGTTAGAAAATGAGGAAGAAAAAAATCGGACAAGGAATAGTTACTAGGTTCGCGACGCGGACCTATTCCTTCAGTGTAAAAATTTTCTCTCCACACCGCGGAGGGGTCGCGGACTCCACTATTTCAAAAATTATTTTGCGATCAAATATTTAAATGCATCTCTGCATCGCGTACTAGTTTCCAGATAGCAATTTCTTGATCTTTTCACATGTTTAACCATCTAAAAACACTCCTAAACATCATCCGATTGTTCCCATCACAAATCACAATCCTTGAATCTGTTATTCAATTCAAGGAAAGTTAAGAGTCAAGTCAAGGAAATCTAAGAGTCAAGTTAAGAGAAGTTTATAAAGTTTTCAAAAGGCTTTCAGAAACACTTTAACTTTGTCTTAAGACATAAGTTTTGAATTGACTAAAGAGTTAAGAGTAAAGTTCATTTCTTCAAATATTATACGGGTAATAAGTATTCCCAAAAGTTAGAAATGTTTTCACATTTGAGCAAGAAAGGGAACATCTATTCTAAGAAAACTTTTAAGCTAAGTTTTGAGTAATTATCTAAAACCAGAGAAAGAAGTTTTGTTTTAAAAACATATGAGCTAAGTATACTTTTGGGAGTAGTATTGAGCACTGATATGGGAACGTGAGCTCATAATAACTCAAGTCTCCATAAATCATGTAGCCATCATGGGTAGTAAAGGATCTTACTTTTTAGATGATTCCTTAAGTGCTTTTTAACATAGACTAGTGGATCCACTTATTTAGGCGTCCTATATGACTGCAAAGTATAGGACAGTTCTGACAGCGTGGGCAAGATGTTGTTTCACCACGTAGGCTCATAATGGTCGTTGTCAGTTATAGAAACTCCCACAGAAACTATATTACTTTATTATATGAGTAAAGTTGAATTTGTTATTGCATTTTCTTTAACGAACTAACTTGTTTCCCACTGTTTTACAAGCTTTCCATATATTACATGTGTTTTATTGATTTATATTGAGTAAAATTATTCATGAGTTGAGTAAAGACAAAGTAAATGTTTCTTTTCGATTCCTTTCAATATTATGTTATGTTTAGTTTTCCCTTCGTATACTCGTACATTTAATGTACTGATGGCATTTGACCTGCATTATCTTATGATGTAGACACAGGTAATCAGGATCATCATCCAACGCCTTGTTGATTTAGTTGAGTACTCAGAGTTTGTTGGTGAGCCTCCTAGCTTCTTGGAAGGCACCTTTTATCATTTGCTTTAAGTATTTCATTGTTAGGATGATTGGGGGTCTTGTCCTGACATTCTTCCTTATTTTAGATGCTTCATAGACAGTCAGTAGTTCAGTTGTCTTTACATTGTTATTCTTATGTTAAGACTTGAGTTGCCACTTTGGCCAAGTTGAATATTTGAACTTTAAATGTTCTAAGTTATTTTATTAAACAGTAGCGTAGAAATGCATTTGATCATTCTAATAATGCTTAGAGTCTTCCGCTAAATAAGTAAGTCAGTCCAAGGGTTCGCTTGGGGCCAACAATGGTTCTCGAGTGCTAGTCCTGCCCAGGGTGTAGTCTCGGGGGGTGACATAACTAAATATTTGACCTAAGTCTTGCGTAAATTAGTATGAGGATGATGAGAGTTGAGTTTCATTTTTAAAAATGAGTAGAAAGGAACTAAGTATTCCCAAATATGTAATACTTTTACATTTAAAAGAAAGAAATACCGATTTCTAAATGACTTTACAAGTTTAGAGGAGTTTCAGCGTATTACCTCTTTTAAGAGGATATTTTAAGTAATTACCTCAAATTTAGAAATAGTTATGTTTTAAAGAGTTATGATTTGTTAGTTCTGCTAAATATTGCTTTTAGCTTCCCCTTACATGGTCATACATTCAATGTATTGACGTCATTCAACCTGCATCTTTTTAGGATGCAGATACAGGGGTTCATGGTCATCAACAGGTGCTCCGTTGATACCATTTGTATTTTAGTTAGCTTTGGTGATCCTCTTTGCTTTCCGGAGGGTTCCACATTTACATTTTTAGCTTTGTTAAGATGTTGTGGGTTTTGTCCCGACATCTATCATACTATTTAGAGGCATCATATATAGTAGTAGTTCAGGATTCTTTCACTGTTTCCCCTTGTTGATGTTTTGGGACTTGGAGATTATTACCACTATTTATTTAAGTACTTTCAAACCAATATTGATGTTGAGTTGTTTTGAGACTTTCTGAGATAAGTTTTTTTGTTGGAATTCCCATTTTAGTTGAGTAAGTCTTCCGCTAAGTAGTGAGCCAGGCCAAGGGTTCACTTGGGGACCAACGATGGTTCTCTAGCGCCGGCCACGTCCAGGGTGTAGGCTCGGGCGTGACATTTTCCTTGTTCAGTCCCATATTTATGGTTTCTTGTGTATCTTTAAATAATTTTAATTTCCTATCACTAGTGGACGCTTATCTTTACCATTTTTGTGCATGAATACATTCTATTGGACTCCTTATTTTTACTTTGCATTTTGATGTTGGGCCATGTAGGCCCAAATTCTTCTGACTTAGTTTTCCTAGGCTTGAAGTTTGAAAAGGAAGCTAATATGAAAGGATCAGAAAGCTAATATTGTGGGGGTAAGGGCAAGAAATTTACAGCTTCAAATTAAATGGGCAAAGACCCAAAACAATTGAGTCTTCATTCTGGGCTTTTCTAAACCTCTCTTCAGCTTATTTCTTCATT
The DNA here is from genome assembly GCA_037074985.1 of Solanum bulbocastanum. Lineage (NCBI taxonomy): Eukaryota > Viridiplantae > Streptophyta > Magnoliopsida > Solanales > Solanaceae > Solanum > Solanum bulbocastanum. The sequence continues at coordinate 12,559,674 of CM073608.1, read as the reverse complement.
TTCGATTGTAGTTAATTACTTCCATCATACATTTTAGTTAGATTTATGTCTATTGTAAGTTTTGTTTACAGTTATAGTTTTTTGATTTGAATTATATTATGTTGAGTAATGTCAAGATCTTGCCTATGGCAAGGCCCACGAAGGGCTAGGTGGCTTGGGTCAGAGTCATAATCGAACATGGTGCTTGTTTGGTGGACTCAGTTAAGAAATAAAGTTGTGCCATTGCTATCAACTATAACTTTAGTCATGATTTTAAGTGCTTGATCCTAACAAGTGGTATCAAAGCTAAGGTTGTGGGTTCAATTTCTAAGAGCAACAATTTCCATGAGGCATGTGTTGGGAGGGGGATTGTTGAGTAATATGAACATCCTACCTATGGAAAGGCCGACGAGGGACTGGGTGGCCCGGATCTGAGTCATAATCTAACATGGGGTTTGCTTGGTGGACCTAGTTATGAAATAAAGTTGTGCCTTTGCTATCAACTATAACTTTTGGCATGATGGTAAGCGCCTGATCCTAACATATTAGTTGTAACTTGAATGAATCTTTTAGTGAAGTTTTCATTTTAGGGTTTCAAAGTATATTTACTTCGACAAATTATTTCACTTATCATTTTTGAATTATTATCAATTTTTGTTCATCATGTGTTCAATTTCTTAAAAATGAATTCAAAGTTTCTTTAAATAATCAATTCAAGTTTCTCTTATAGCATGTTTTAATTAAAAAGAAAAAACTTCAAGTTCTAGTATATGCAAATGAAATTTTATTGCTGGAAAGTTGTACTGATCTGATGGCGAATTCGCATCCGCCATTGGATGACAACTCTTCCGATCACTAAATTACACCTCCAGACCATGGGAACAACATTGTCAGTAACTTCACATCTTCTCCACTCAAAGATGAAGTCATGCTTGATGTCCCCGATATCAACTTATCGATCGTTGATATCTTTGACACCCCAAGAGTAGAAGATATATATATATATTCATTAATGCCAAAGCCACTTAACTATGTTTTTACATAAAAACACATTATTTGAAATATAATAACACAAAAATCACATCTATCAGAAGATTCAACTTCAAATGAGAATGAATTTTTTTACTTTATTTTTTTGGACAAATAGATACAAATCTTCCGGACACTAAGCAACATATTAACGAAATAATTTTTTTTTGGTACTTTAAATTTTGAACCAAACTCCAAAAGTATGATCTTTATGAAAAAAAGTCCGACTAAAAATAATTAAATAAGAGGAAATATTGTACTATATTTTGTTGAATACAACATTTGGATAGATTGTACTGGTCTCCGTTATTACATATGTGATACAATAAAAATATTGAATGATTAAACTACAAGAAAAGTAGACTACGACATAGAGCTACTATAAAAAGATACTACAAAGAATAAAATAAGATTATTAAATTATAAGTTAAGACGAATAAGAAGAAATATTAAGATTATGACATGATCATACCAAATTTGTCATTACATAAAATTTGAATTTATGTCGTTACCTAACAATTAATTGAATCATTATATGATACAATAAAATTTAATTAACAGTCAAAATACACATGATATTTAAACTAACAATACAATACATTATACAACAACAACAATCCAAATTAAACAAATATCTTGATTTTTATTATTTATCCGATCTAATGTCTTAAATTTATTACAAATTATATAATTCTTTTTTATTATTCTAACCCAAAGTCCATTTATGGCCCAAACATATGCCGCCTAGCTAATGACATGACATTTCAAGAAAATTCAAGGCCAACAAGATGATGCCATGTGTTTAAATGTTGTGGCTGCTCTGAGTAAAAATAAAAATGAATCAAATGCTGCCAAGTGTTCTAAAATGTGTGTCTTGGCCAACTACAAGCAAAAGTTTTACAATATATAGGGAGATACATGCATCTAAACAACATTGCTTGTACAAAAAAAAATAATGAAACAACATATTGAAAACTTGAAGTATTCATTCTTGTTTACAAATTTAATAACATTTTAGACAATGAATATTGTTAGTTTTTTAGATATCAAACAATATACGGTTCCTTTCATAAAATATATAAGGTGGTGATTGTAATGGGTCCAACAACATGGGGAGATCTAGCCTTTCCATAGATCTATTAGCCAATTCATTTTAAACTGAGGTCCTAATATAGGGTCGCGATATGTCATTTTCTACAGAAAAGAGTACTACGTCCGCAGTGTCCTTATATGTGACTATATATTAGGTACTTTTGTACACTTTTATTTTGTCCCTATTCACAACTGTTATTGGAAAATGGTCAGCTAGATCGATGGAAATTTTAGATTTTCCTGTTCTTGTTGCTCCCATAACTATCACCACCTTTTAAAGGGATTTCCACTCTAGAGCGTATTCACATAGGAGGCTGTGACGGGATCTTTCACTCCATAGTAAGATCCAATGTTGCTCACACTCGGGTGCATATGTCCAATAAAAATGCAAATCTAGAGGTTTTTTTTTTTTTTTGCAGATCTATAGGTTAGATCCTCTATGATCCAAAATTTTAACATTCGTGGATATAGATCCTTGTATGGATAAGGGTGCAAGAATTCGGCTAAAAGTAATTCAAGTATCTATAAATAGATTAATGAAAAAATATGAGATATTATGCAATTTGAAGTTGATAGTTTTAGGGAAGAGGGCAGTGTTCTCACAAAAAAACCACAAAGGTTTAGACTCGAAATTTTACTCTTGTCGCTCATTGGAACTTCACTGGATCTCACCGGAGCTCATCTTTTGATGGTGGTGAAGTCCTCTAGCTCGTTGCTCTGGAAAAGGTAAATCATTCCTATTGTTGGTTTTTCTTTTGTCTACTAAGCTTGTAAATAGGTTATTTTCTTCGTTGTAGATTATATTTAGTCCTAATTATTTCCTTTAGTGATTTCCATTCTACCGATTATCCTATAGAGTAACTAATTATTTTGCTAGTATGAGTTATTTATATTCCTCTTTTTGTTATGAAGAATGCAATGTATCTTGATTCATGTTTAAGATTTGCTCTTTTTTCTGCGGTTGTTTCGATCTTAGCTTAGTTCTTGTCTCTTGTAATATGATATAATCTTGTTATAGATTGGTTTAGATTCCAAATGATAGTATGTATATTGTAATGACCCTCTAGGTCATTTTCTTTATTTTCCGATCTTTTTAGTGTTTAGAGCTTTCTTGTAGTGATAATTATGAGTTGATGGGACTGACAATTCGATCAACGGGTCATTTATTTGGATTTTGTAAGTTTACATATTTTGGAGCATTTGTACTTGGATGGATGACTTCAGTCAAAAGTTCAGCAAGACAGTCTCAAAATGCAATTATGATGGTTTCATCATCTCCTGAAGGGCTATTTTAGGCTCGGGGCATGGTTTGTTTGGGTCCCAGGACTTCTGGTGTGAGTTTGTGTCATTCGGCTTTCCATACAGGTGTGTTGTTGACCCTAAGTTTTACTCCTTGTTTCCTAGTTCTATTTTTTATTTCTTGGCAACTTTAGTATCACATGTCAAGTTACTTGTCTTATGCTTTTCTTAATACTTGGTGTTTATGCTTTTGCTATCTTTCAAGCTGAGTCGGTTGTTTCTTGATGAATACTCTTTTTGATACTCATACTATACTTCTACCCCTTGCAGATTGAAGTTAAGTTATCACCATTGATTTTGAGTCGTGCGGAGAATCTTGGCATGTCGAAGATTAGCGTGAGCTCCTGGCATCTAGAGTTACCGGTTTACATCTGTTTTGGCTAGGCTTAGTTTTTATATTGTATTTAGATACAACCTGTACTTACTTGTGAAAGCCTTGTACTTGTATTTCTAATTAGATGATAAGCTACTAAGTGATGTCGGGTCTTGGGATGGTTTTGTTAATTACCTTTCTCTGCATTGTTCTATGCTCTTACTTCTTGTTGTTGTCTTTAGCTTGGCGTTGCTTATGGCTCTGGACTATGGGTTATGGTTACCTACTGGTGGGGTGTAGTAGGTGCCATCATGATCTGAGATTTATTTCTTCATTTTCGATTGTAGTTAATTATTTCCATTGTATATTTTAGTTAGATTAAAAATCTTTTGCAAGTTTAGTTTACAGTTATATTTATCTGATTTTAATTTTTATCCTATTTTTAATTAGTTCAAGTGTATTTTTGGACTGAACCCCCCCCCCCCCCCCCCCCAATAGTTCAAGGTTCTTTTTGGCCATTTTGCTATCTTATGATAATTTTGTTATGCACTCAACTTCCTTCAATTTTAAGCACCAAATATACACTATATACTTACTAAAAGTTATATGTGAATATTACAAGGATCAAAATTGGATAACATCCTAACTCACGAATCAAAAATTGTTATTTTTCATTTTATAAAATAGCATGGTTGTTAGGGTTAATTTAAATTTCAAACGGGCTGCTAGGTGGAATTTTAGTTTAGTTTTATTTTATTTTTAGTTTCAATCAGGTTGCTACATTTCTTTTTAGTCATCGAAACTTGAATAAAATTTGCTAGGTGATAAGTGAAATATAGGTATACAGAAAAGTGATATTTTTCGTTAAAAAAAAAAGAGGGGAGAAGATGACTTTAGCATAGAGTTTAAAATATTTGACCGACTATTTGGGCAATGAAGTTTAATTTCTGGATAGACAGCTCAAGATTTTATTTGCTTAATGTATGACTCTTTTGTGTTATGTTTGAGGCTTTAAGCATCGACTTTTTTCTAGAAAATTGGATGGAAACTTGTTGAACGTCTTGAAATAATATTACTTATGAAGACAAATAGATAGTATTGTAATTTATAATCTTTTATATTCACTTCAAAAAAAGACAAATCAATTTTATTAACAATTAATGATTGTGGTGGAGTGGTAAGTACTCTCTCAAGTTCAAGTCTCTCTAGGTGTAAAATGTAGCACCTCGGTATTTGAAAGAGCTAAAAATAGAAAGAATCAATTTGGAATTAGCCAAATCAGAAAATTTTCAAGTTTTGCTTAAGTTGTGAGTTTTGGTCAACTTCAAACGACCATAACATTCATCTCATAATGAGTTAGGTGGCCCATAAGATATCAAATGAAAGGTATTGGAATCCTCTTTCCAACACCACCATGTTTGCTAATTTCTGAGCTTGTATGAGGGAGATATGCCCGTTTGAAGTTAGGCTGTCCATTTAAAGAAAGTTAATCAGATTTAAGAGGGGTATTTTGGTCTTTTCCTTACCCAATCAGATTAAAACGAAATTTGTTAATTTTTAGGGGTCTAAACTGATTTGGTTCAGTTTTACAAATCCTAAAATACGCTAAGGTTTTGACGAGTTCAAGAAGAGTAGAAAAGAGGAGAAGATTCAAGCGCTTGTCAAGTTCTTAAGGTTTTCTTGCGGATTTTCTCCAAGGGTTTAATCCCTAAGAGGTATGTTAGTTCTCATAGTGTTGGGTTCATTCTCCGACACACCAACCATGTTATTTTTAACAAATTTTGTTCTTGAAGTTGAAGAATTTGAGTTCTTTATTAGTTTCTTGAAAGTACTATATTCCGTTTTTGAATTAGGATGGATTGATGATTTCTTGAAATAATTTTGACTTATTGAGGATAATTTTGAGTGGAATAATGTATACTAATTTTGGATATTCGATTCTAAGTGATTGGGAAAGAAACCATTCAACTCGAGGTGAATTAGGGTAAAAAAATGAGTAAGAAATTTCGTCGGATTTTCTAGGCATGGGGCTGGCGCATTGCACCATAGAAGAGGGTCTGTGGTTTGGCTCCTGGGGTGCCATGACACTTAGTGTACCCCAACCTTCCTCCCATAGTTCAGGGTCTGGTGCGCTGCGCCACTCAGCACGCCAGGGTCGCCAGGTCCCCTACCCTTTCGTGCATCTTTCCCTATGAATTCCCTCGAATCGTATCTATATTGATTTATTTATACACTGTAAGGTACGTATAAACATCAAGAGATCATCATAACATGAATCATAACCTTGAACCCATAAGTTCAAATTCAAGGAAGAGGTAAGAGTCAAGTCCTGCGAGTTCTTTCAAGTCCCTTGAGAAGTCTTTTGCAAACCTTTTAAACTTGTTTGAAGACTTGAGTATTTGAATTTGAGGAAGATTAGATTTTCATTCATTTTCTTTAAAGTGATATACGGAAACTAAGTATTCTCAAGAGTAAATGTTTTCACATTTAAGGAGAGAGGAAACACATATTTCCAAAAGAGTTTTCATTAGCAGTTTTGAGTACCGTCTCTTTTAAGAGAAAGATTTTTGAGTAATAATCTCCAACCACAGAAAGATTTATGTTTTTAAAAACATATGAGCTAGTATATTTTGGGAGTAGTATTGATCACCAATACGGGGGAGAGTTCATATAACTCACAGACCCCATAAACTATGTAGCCAATGTGGGTAGAAAGGGTCATATTTTTAGATGATTTCTTGTTGTTTTTTAGCATAGACTAGTGGATCCACTTAGTAGTAGGTTCTATACCCCAACAAATTATAGGACAGTTCTGGCATCGTGGACTAGACATTGAATCATCACATAGCTCATAACGATGGTTGTGGGTTAGAGAATCTCCCACACAGTTTATTTTGTATTTTCATATACAAACAAAGTTTAATTTGTATTCTTGCATACAGATTGAGTATATTGTATTTTTAAATACATGAAGTTGTTATCTACTATTTAAAAATCCTTTCTTTATAATGTATTCTTTACTATTTCTTTATATCCCTGAGTTGAGTTGAGACGAAGTAAGTGTTTCTTTCAGTTCCATTTCTAGTTCAAGCTTATGTCTTGTTTTAAATTTGTCCTCACATGCTCGTACATTCTATGTACTTAGTCAATTGTCCTGCATCTTTTATGATGAAGATAAAGGTAGCTAGGATAAACATCCATTGCTTCATTTATCCAGTTGAGTTCCATAGTCATTTGGTGAGCCTCCTTGCTTCCGGGGGGGGGGGGGGGGGGACCCTCATAGTATTAGAAGCTTCATAGATTGCTAGACATAGTTCATGAGTCTTGTTCATTTTAGTTATTGATGTCTGATACTTGAGTTGCCACTTTGGCTAGTGAATGGTTATTTAAATATTCTAAGGTAGCTATTTTGAGTTAAAACATTACTTTTGTAACGACCCATAAAATGAATAAGTGAAACTAGAGCTTAACTCATGTGTGCTGGAGTTGTTGAGGGGTTTCATATTGTAAAATGTTTTCCCAAGCTTAGGTTGAGGGGTTTAGGGGTTAAACTTCAAGGTACGACTCCCCAAGGACCACCCTAGGGGTCCTTGAGGAGGACCCTAAAGCCTAACCCCCAAGACCCCAAAGAAACCAAAAAGTTATTTTTTTGTGATGACCTACGGAAGGGGACCTACGCCCCGTAGGTCCATCCAAGCCCCGTCGATGGCCTCCGTAGGTCAAGGCCCCTAAAACCATGTCTCAGTCACAAAACACAAGATTATAGCAGGGGGCGTGAACCCATCCACGGTCCGTGGATGGGGGTTCGTGGTTTGCACCTATGCTGTCAAAATCTCGACCTAGTTAAGGGTAGTTTGGTAAATTCCTCCCTTAGTTAGTTGAGCTAATGGATGGTTATTATTGGTTTGTTAACATATTTTCGGGGTTTTTAATGTATCAAAACACATTGACAACTCATTACTTCAAAACCCAAAATCAAAACCTCCCTTCCCCTCCAAAAGTTCTCTCTAGAAACCTCCATTGGAGGTGAAGGATTCAAGCTTGCAAGGTCAAGACCTCAAGTTTTTAAAGGGATTTTCGTGGGATTCTTCCATAAAAGGTATGGTATTCTTCATCGTTGACTTATTTTCTTTTAAGGAGCCAATTTCTAAGTTGATTTCAAGTCTCCAATGTTTCCCCAAAAACCCTAGATTTCAATCTATGCATGGGTTCTATTCTAAATGTTTTCCAAAGGCTTTATTGCATTGTGTTATGAATGAATTGAGATGATTTCTTCCTAGAACCAATGTTTTCCCCCAAATTCCCATGTTGTGATTTGTGATTGGGAAGTGGTTGATTATGAAGTATGTGAATTGTTTATGTGTATATGAATATAGAATTTTGAGATTATGTAATAACTCTTGCCTAATTGTATTGATCTAAGGTGTGTGGGTGAATGTGATCCATAGCCTTAAAAGGAAAGATGTGAAGGTTAATGTATGATTATGATGTAAAGGATATGTATATGAATTCAATGATAGTATGATGATCATGTTTAGAATGTAATAGTGTTATGATTGAAAGCATATTCTTAGTTAACACTCATGAATGATGAAGATAATTGTGAAGGGTTTTCTTCTATGAATTGTATATTTTCAATTGGTAGGCTTATGCATCCTATTCTTTTATAAATGAATGTAAAGGTGATTGTGATATCTTGAATTGGTAGGCTTAGGTACCCTCTTCTTGTATAATGAATGTACTTGACTTAATGACCTAGAATCAGTAGACCTATTATTGGTAGCCCTTTCATGAATGAATGATGAAGTATTCTAGGCCATGTCTTGAACTGGTAGACCTAATGTTGGTGGCACTTCATGGTAAGTCTAGGAACTAATGTGATGTTAAACCTTGAAGTGATAGACCTTATGGTGGTGGCCCTTTCTTGTGTGAAATGATGAACCTTGAAGCAGAAGACCTAATGTTTGTGGCCATTTCTAGGAAAGTCAATGAGCTATCCTTTGTGTAATGTACTTTGGGTCGGTAGGCCTAATGTCGGTAGCCCTCTCAAGTACAACAATGTAATGAAAATGAACTACTCTATGGGAATGGAGGCTAAGTACCGAGAGGAAATGGTAATATGGAAGATATCCCTATGTTAGGCCGGATTTCAATGAACGTCTTTCTTATCCCATAACTATGTGCCCACATAGGTCGTAGATAGTGGATCCACCTATGCTAGATGTTACCGGTCTTACCTTAGGCAAGTAGACCACCTTTTTACGGTGTGCGACTTCATGACACCGGATTCCATTATTAGCTCTCATGGTCTATGTCGGTTAATGCTTGTTCCCATCATGTGAGATGTGCACTTTAGTTACTTGAGAGGTTCTATGAAGTGTGGGTAGTAGTATGGGATGTTATCCATGCATTGCACGAGTAGGCTTTTCGAGGGATATAGTGAGTTCTCTAATGTCTTATGATGACATAAATGAATGTGTCCTTAATGAAGTTAATGAAGAATGTTGACTTATATGCTTAAATGGATCATACATCATATACTTGGGTTGTATTATGAGTTACTTCCTTGTTATGACTTATTGTATATGAATGTGCCTTGTCTATGGTGGCTCCAAAGGAGTACTTAGTGTGGTTAGTAGTATGGGATGCTACTCATACATTGCACAAATATGACTTAGAGTTGCCTTTCCTTATGTGATGATATGATTTATGAAAGGTGTATGTCTCTTATGTTTGAGTATTGTGTAAAGATGAAAAGGTTGAATGGTAAATTCACTTTTGGTGACCTTAAGGTAGAACTTTAATGTGGATGGTGGTATGGGACGCTATCCATACATTGCACAAGGTATAGCTTGAGGGTTACTTGAGGTGAAGGCTTGATGTGAAGGTAATGGTTTATATGTTGATTATGTTCTAATGTGGTGAAATGACTTATATGTTGGTTATGTTTGAATATTATGCC